>JAODUH010041551.1:0-20570 GCA_027564835.1 Typhlichthys subterraneus | reverse complement strand
GTAGGTTGTAAAGCCCTTTGAGACTGCAATGTGATTAAGGGCTATATAAATAAAATTGACTTGACTTGACTTGACATTGTTTCTGAACACTTCTACCCCTCCCACTGCGTCAGCTAGGAAAAGAAGCCTTCTCCTTCTCCAGAAGGAGAAGGCTCCTGCAGATTCTAGTCCAAAACATTTGCAGTGCAACTTTAATGACTAAATCATGCAGTTGCTTACTGAGTTTTTATCTGGCCTCTCTTTGAAGAATGGCACGCAATGCCAACGAGTCAGGGGGAGGAGATGACAACAACTTTAATTTCAGCTGGAAGATGTTCACCAGCTGGGACTACCTGATAGGAAACCCTGAGACGGCTGACAATAAGTTTGCCTCCATCACCACCAGCTTCAAGGTTGGAGTATCAAAATGGATGTATACGTTAACACACTGGTTGGTACATGTCACATCAAGCCAGATATCCATTTCTTCACCCTTTCTTCCTCCACAGGAGGCCATTTTAGAGGAGCAGGAGAGTAGGAAGGATGACAACATCCACTTGACTCGCTTCCTACGGGTGCTGGCCAATTTCCTGGTCTTGTGCTGCCTTGCAGGAAGTGGATACCTGATCTACTTTGTAGTGCGTCGCTCTCAGAAGTTTGCCCTTGAAGGACTGGACAGCCACACATGGTGGGAGAGGAATGAGGTAAGGGTGCACGTGCTCCACAGAGAGACACCCTGATTAGAACGAGTAAGACCGAAGGAATAATTACTGTGAGTCTGTGTATCATACACAGAAGCAACAACCTCAGACTTTGTCCGACCAGCCCACACAAGTGATTTCTTTCCACTGTACTTGTTGGAGAAGCCATGCTATATTATAGAGTAACGTCCAAGACACAGCTTTACATCTCTCCCAAACAAGACTAAAGATGTTCATATTCTAAAGCAGCATATGCCTTACGACTTGCTCGCGTTGGTTTCTCAGGTAAACATGGTCATGTCGTTACTGGGCATGTTTTGTCCCATGCTGTTTGATGTCATCAGCTCTTTAGAGAACTACCACCCCCGTATTGCCCTCCAGTGGCAGCTGGGGCGTATCTTTGCCCTCTTCCTGGGAAATCTCTACACCTTCATCATCGCACTAATGGATGAGATCAACCTCAAAGTGGGTAGAGTGACTTTTAGAATTTTTTGTTGCACTATATGGAGAATAACCACACGTGTATGTGTGTGTGTGTGTGTGTGTGTGTGTGTGTGTGTGTGTGTCTGTCTGTCTTAGAGAGAAGAGGAGGATATAATAAAGTTTAACATGACTTTGTGGCAGGCCAGTATATATAATGGTACAATATCAGAGAACAGCACAGCTCCACCAATTACCATCCACCCTGCTGATGTACCCAGAGGACCCTGTTGGGAAACCATGGTGGGTCAGGTAAGTGTGTAAGTGTGAGCTTGCCTTTTATTTATTTACTATACTTATATTTCATTAACATTTAATCAACTGATGTTAAGTCATATATCAGTATTGTTTTATTTTTGTATTGTTTTATTTTTTGTTGAAATGTTTTGAAATATTTCAACATGCAGCAGAGATTTAAGCCCGTTGCACACCGCAAGCTGATCCGGAGCTGAAGCGCACAAGTTATCGGGACTGTTTCTCCGATATACTTTGCACACTGCCGGCGGATTTTATAGCGAACATTTACTGATTCAGGTCAGTAAATGTGTAATCATAAATATATATTAACATATTTTGACAACAATTTAGGCAAGCAAAACAATTTTGTAAATGGTGGGAATGGGGGTGGGGCTAAGAAACAAGCAAACCGTTTTCTTTTAAATTAATATATGTAGTGTTTTACCTGCTTCTACTACAAATTTCCATTGCATTCAATGTAAAAAGCGCTTCAAAAATGCAAGGTGAGGTGTAAAAAATAGACCAGGCGGAATAAAATGTGGCGGGTCCATCTCCGCTCAGCGAGCAGCTTCGGTCTCGCTTGCAGTGTGCGAAGACACATTGATTAACATGTGAGCGCATCCGAAGCGTAAACGCTCCACGTCAGCCTCGCTTCAGCTCTGCGTGCAGTGTGCAGCGGCCTTTACAATATACTTTGCAGGAGTTTGTTCGACTCATCATATCTGATACCATGACGACCTACATCACGTTACTGATTGGTGATTTCCTGAGAGCAGTCCTTGTTCGTTTCCTTAACTACTGTTGGTGTTGGGACCTAGAGGCAGGATTTGTGAGTCATATGTATTTTAATAGTTGTTTTACAGATTTTAAATTAAGTTAATAGTGTTAGCACCCCTGAGTCCAAAATATAATGCTATAAAGTATATCTGAATAGATTATTTATCTTTTGTCATTTTTTGTTAAAGCCATCTTACTCAGAGTTCGATGTCAGTGGAAATGTCCTGGGTCTGATCTTCAATCAGGGAATGATATGGTAAAACACACTGATGTAATTATATGACATTGATTATGAAAAGAGACTTGGATGTGTAATATATATTATGTAGCCGCTGTGTATAATTACAGTAGAGATTGTGCTTAATCTAAAATCAAGGGATTCGATTACACTAAGATCAGAAACTGTTGCTGTGGTTGGGAGAAATATAAATGTGGCCTGAACTAAAACAGACCCCGGCACATCTCTCTTGCAGGATGGGTGCATTCTACGCCCCCTGTCTGCCAGCGCTGAATGTCCTGCGCCTCCATGTGTCTATGTACCTGCAGTGCTGGGCAGTGATGTGCTGCAATGTACCACAGGAAAGGGTCTTCAAGGCCTCTGGGTCAAACAACTTCTACATGGCCATGCTGTTGGTCATACTCTTTCTATCCACACTACCTGCCATCTACACCATTGTTACAATCCCCCCTTCCTTCGACTGTGGACCCTTCAGGTAACTACTCTGCTACTATACATTTTGACATATGACCCACTCACATACGCAAATACAATCAATATTATATGATTACATCCCTCTTTTTAAAAAGGTGAGTTCAATAGTTCTATGTTTTTTTATATAAATATTATGTGTCTTTATTTTAATGGCTTTTAACTAAGAAGACCAGTAGGTGATAACATTATTTTATTGCATGTCGATTCACAGAGGATAAAATAATTGCCTCTATGTGTCTATATTGACGGTTGCTAAGCACTTGCCTAGTTGACATAAACATACTGTGTCTTCTGTATAGTGGGAAGAATAGAATGATTGATGTGATCCAGGAGACACTGGAGTCAGATTTTCCACCCTGGTTCAGTAAGGTGTTCAGCTACGCCTCGAACCCTGGACTGGTCTTACCCTTCTTGCTGCTTATGGTGTGAGTTACTGTAGTAAACAGGCCAAACACACCTGGATATTATACATAATTTTTACTCTAAAAAGTATATTATTTCCCTTTTATCTGTCACATCATAATATTGCTTCATATGTATTTAGTTTAGTTTTATGTTGGCCTGTACCTTAAATTATTGATTTATTAGTTGTTATGACATATTATCTGTCAGGTTGGCCATCTATTATTTGCACTCCACATCCAAAAGCTACAAAGAAGCTATTGTGGACCTGAAGAAGAAGTTGCAAATGGTATCGTTTGGTACTTTTTTGATTTATTCATCATTCATACATTAAAGTTGCGGTTGGTAAGATTGAAAGAGCTGGACTTAGCCAGAAAATTCTTACGAGTACACCTTCCAGGCCACTCCCCCTCCTCTCTGCTGAGCTTACATGCCTCCAAAGCCCCTCCCCGTAGGACGCTGCTGGGCGTGCACGCGCAAATTATATTTTGGATATTATTGTAGTTAGGTCTTCAGTGTTTTGTTCTATAAATATGCTGTTAACTGCCAATCGCGTCTCCGTGCACATTCGTTTTGCTCGTCGTTCAGTGTTCGTTCTTTTCTGTCTGCGCTTTTAATCACCGTGTTAAAATGATCAACTAAAATTATTAATTTAAATAATATTGTGATTCAATAATGTTCCAGCTAATGTTATGGTAGCTATGTATGCTAGCGGTAACGTTACTCAGTGAGGGGCTTATGTTTATTATACCTTGAAGTTTTGAAGGGAATTAAATGCCTTAGTTCTGGTGGCTAAAATATTTTAATCTTCATGGTTGTGCGGTAAAACATTTGATGCAAGACTTCAGATGATTATCTAAATTGGCGCCGCGCTACTGGGAGAGTTTCCCTGTGAGATTTTCAATAATCAAAACAAAGGGAGACAAAAAGTGCTCTCAACCAGGCTGCAAACCTTTCAACTGAATCGATATGAGTAGGCTATTTACAGTAAGTAGTAGGCAACTCTCCATTGGGAATTGTTAACAGTTGTTTCCTGGGCGTAGACCTCTGACCTATGATTACTAACCCACCATGATTGGTCCACTAGCAGCTATGAAAACAGGGTTTCCAGACTAGAATATCATCTTAGAAAATTGATCTGAGAGCAATTGTTGAGTGGAGACAGGCTACACAAGCTCCACCCAGGTGCAACAACCTTTCCCTCCTCCACTACTGAAAAGATATGACCTAGACGAATCACAAAAAAAAAAAAAGAGCTGCGTTGGTCGATTAGTGGTGCGCATAACTTTTGTGATGGTACTCCTAAAATGTTCACTAAGGAGCACCAGTGCTACTAGTGGAAAAAGTTAGTCTGGAGCCCTGCATTAGCCTGCATAAACTTTAGGAAGAACATGTTGTTCCTCAATTCTGTTTATATATTCAATAATGTAGAAGAAAAATAAAAGGCTACACTATAAGCTTATTTACAAAGCAAATGATTGCGCTAGCATATCATTTCAGTAACATACATGGGAAGACATTAAATCGGCATTTGTCAATTTGCTAAATGTGATATTATTATTATTTGTGACTGCTTAACAGATTCTCATGGACAATATATCATATAATATACATTCATAGGATAGTACAGCTACACTGTTGTACCTTGCAAACTGTAAATAGTTTTGAGTGCTTTGCAATACAGTATTTTGTTTCTTTTAGCAAACATTTTCGGAAATGATTTCGGAAAATGTTTGCTAAAAGACACAAAATACTGTATCTTCTAAAGTTATTTGTTTGTAATAGTATACATGCAAGTCTTAAATACACACTTGACCATATTATAAAAAATAATGTACATTGCACAATTTATAACAATAGCCCTCATTTAGAGCAGTTCAAAAAGCAGTAAAGCTTAGAATGAAAGTAAAAACCTTTATTTTGCATATGAATAAAACAAAGGTCGGTTACAGATAAATAAAAAGTATAATAAACAGCTATTTACAGGAAAGTATGTAGTTATTATTGGTCAATATTAGCCTCTGTGTGGCTAGTTTGATTTATGAATCATTACATTACATTTGGCCTTGCCAGATGAGGTAGACTCATGCTTTTATATACATTATTGGGCCTTTTCCACCTTTCAGTCACAACACTAATAATATTTTAAATATAATCCACTAACATTTTATTTTACTGATATACAACTATAAGGTATTGCCCTGGTCCATGCTGACTCTTCAATAGCAGCTGAGTGGTTGACGCTGGCTAGCCAGACATCGCTCCATGTTGCCATGGACACCTGTTTCTTTATATCAGTCTGTTTAAAAGTTATACATACATTTAATTGAGTTTATATCCTACTAATATAGTCAGTTTGGGGATAAAGCTGTACTGTAGGAACTTGAGCATTAGGATGCGGTACAGTACTACGGGATCTGAAAGGATTCAAATCCATTACTGAGCAAGCCACATTTCTGCTTTATGTATTTATATCTGCTTGATTATGTCTGATTTTATTTTCTAAAAGGCACAAATTAAAGTTGATAATGGTTACAATAACAGTAGCCTACACAGTGTTAATCTCAAGTTAGTTATGTTGCAGTCCGGTTACAACGTTAGCTTGAATTCAGATGCTAACATTAGCTTTCTGTGGCTAGCATTGTTTTATTGAAGTTACTGAAATATGCACATACAGTCATATATATGCTTGCGCAGTACACGAGCAGTGTCAATGATTGACACTCCGTCAGACACTCCTCCTAGCTCTGATTGGTTTTTGATTATCGGCACATGGATTCTTTAAAATGAGATTAGGAGACGGGTGGTGCCCGGTGAGGCTGCCTTTTATCAACAGACAACCTGTCTAATGAGCTACTTTCAGTACATAGTGACAATTTTTAGCAAATATGACATTTTTTTATTTTAAAACAAGTTACCAACCGCAGCTTTAATTATACAGTAATTCTCTGGCGTATGGTAGTTGTAATGATAACAATTCTCCAGTAGAGCGCAGCAGAGTATCTTGTTTAACCATGTTGCTTTCAACCGTGCTTTTTATTTTTAAGCAAAATGAGGAGAATAAGAAAAAGAACAAACGAGCGGCACTGAAAGCTGCTATGGATCTAGAAGAGGCCAAGAAGGCAGCCTCACAGGCTCCAGAGAAACAGACTAACAGCAATGCTTCACTCGTACAAAAGGGTGAGCCTTTTCTTTCTCCCTATAGTTCTTTTATACACTCTAATTACTAACCTCTTTCCTCAGCCTTCTAATCCATTCACACCCCCTACAGAGAAAAGAGAAACTCAGGCTGGCGGTTGGAGGCCGCACAATTGGAACAATGGAGAAAACCCTTCTCATTTCAGAGAAAAAGGAGGACAGTCTCCAGCAAACAGAGTCCCTGCACCCAGGCCAAATCACCTAGGCAACCATGGAGTACCTGGATACCTACCCGGTGTCCCTCGGCAAACTGAAGCCAGACTACACAGGGTTTCCAGCATGCAGAAACACACTCAAGAATAGGAGGAAAAGGTCATGCCATTTGGAAATGTGACATATAAAGCACTTTATAAAAGGCGTGTTGTAAAACATTACTCTGTATTGGCAAAGCATTCCATGCATTGTTCATTGGGTTGTATCCTGAGATTCTTCTTTGTATTTGAACAAAAATGCTCCTGCTTCACTTCCACTACCGTTATTCTGATGTGTTGAGAACTAGCCGGCTATTTTCCAAGCATGTCTTTATGTGAAAAATGCTAAAGGCCCTACAGTAGGAATATGCATTTGACTAAATTATATTTTGTTTTATTATTATTAAACCTTTATTTAACCAGGCACATTGAGATTAGAATCTCTTTTTCAAGAGCGTCCTGGCCAAGATAGGCAGCAGCAAGTAATTTACAAAAACAATTGCACAATACAATATATAAAATACATGTAATTTAGTTAAAAAAACAACATAAGTATGTGGCAACAATTAACACAATAACTTAGAAACAGCAACAGGTCAAGGAATCAGCCTCAAAGTCCCTCATCAAAGATTTTAAAATACGTAGAGGGACAAGTTCTTTCAATTTCAAACGCTGTTGTAAGGTGTTCCAAGCTGATGGGGCTGAGTAACAGAAAGCTCTTTTTCCAAACTCTGTTCTTACATTTGGAACAGTTAGTGAAATAAAATCCTGTGAGCGGAGACAGTTCCCATCACATCTTTGGAGAATAAAATATCTTAAATAAGTAGGTAGTACACCCAGCATAGATTTATAAATAAATGTATACCAGTGACTCAGCCTACGGGTCGCTAGGGAAGGCCATTCAACCCCAGAATATAAAGTGCATATATAACACTGAGCAGGGGTCTTCATATAAAAAATATCACCATAGTCCACTATGGGCATGAAAGTTGCTGAAATAAGTAATTTACTTGCTTTAAAAGAGAAACAACCCTTATTCCTAAATTAATAATTATTATCCACTAACCTCAGTGTAGGAATTACCAAGACTCCCTCGTATGCATACGAGGGTGCTGTATATCCCCTTGTACCCACTAACCTCAGTGTAGGAATTACCAAGACTCCCTCATATGCATACGAGGGTGCTGTATATCGTACGTATACATATGAGGGAGTCTTGAATCCTAATTTAAAATTATTCTTTTTTGCAAGCAATATATGAAGTTACTACCTCAATCTTATTTCCTTTGTAAGTAGTAATACTGGTGAAAATGAAAGTATTATTTCTTGATTTAGAGAACACCATTAATTAGTAGTTTTATCTGTATTAAAAACTAGCTTCAATTGACACAAGGCATGTTGAAGGTCATTAAAAGCAGTTGGCAGATTATCAAAAGCTTTTTCTAAAGGCGGCACAACAGTATATCACTGTGTCATCAGCATAAAAATGAAGTTGGGCATTCTGTATATTTGTATCTACATTATTTATATAGAAATAAATAAATAAGAGTGGAAAGGGGCACACCATTCAAAACAAATAGCTAGCAAACCATGAAACAGCGTATGTGTTGATTATCTTACCTTTTGAAGTTAAAACTATGACTGTTTGTTTTGGATACATAGTAAATAATGTCTTTCACATCAAGTTACTTACACTTACACAATTGACTATATGACTTTCTGCCACTAGATGTCACACCAAGCGCACCAGCATCTCAAACCAAAAAAATGCTCAGTGGCCACACACAAACAGGCAGACACATGCACTAACATGCACAAGCAATGTAATGAGAGCTCAATAGATTGGCACCTTCAGGTTGGAGGGTGCATGTGCGTGACCCGCGGGTCTGTCTTCCGGAACTGCGACACGAGATCTGCATCTTGATGTTCCACACCTGTGAGGTGGATGGATTATCTAGGCAAAGGAGAAATGCTAACTAACACAGATTTAGACAGATTTGTGAACAATATTTGAAAGAAATAGGCCTTTTGTGTACATAGAGAAAGTATTAGATCTTTGAGTTCAGCTCATGAGGAATGGGGGCAAAAACAATATGCATTTATATTTTTATTCAGTGTATATAGGGGGACAGATTTCGGCAGCATTGAGACTGCTGAAAGCGGTTCAAATATGTTGTTCTTATTAATTGATTCAAATGAAATTTTGTACACATTCTAGGGTTCAGTCTATGCTAACAGAATGATATGGAAGTAATGAATACATTGTTTCACACTTTGTAGCCAATTTATATAGGGGCACAGATTTTGGCAGCACTGAGATTGTCGAAAACGGTCCCTCCTTTCAAATGCTGTTATTCTTATAAAATATTAAAATGCAATTTTGTATACATTCTAGCAATCAGTTTATTCTAGCATAAT
Source organism: Typhlichthys subterraneus (assembly GCA_027564835.1). Lineage (NCBI taxonomy): Eukaryota > Metazoa > Chordata > Actinopteri > Percopsiformes > Amblyopsidae > Typhlichthys > Typhlichthys subterraneus. The sequence continues at coordinate 11,475 of JAODUH010041551.1, read as the reverse complement.
GATTTGTAAGTCATTAATACATTGCTTAACATTTTGCAGCCAATTTGTATAGAGGGACAGATTTGAGCAGCATCGAGATTGCCGAAAACTGTCCCCCCTTTCAAATGGTGTTATTCTCATTAATAAAAGACAATGATTTGTAAGAAAATTTAAAAAATTCCATCCAGTCATATCATTTAAGATTTTTTAGACATTTTGTTTAAATCTCTTCTTGTGATTTAAGTAATGTATTTTTATGCCCTTACTGTAGGCTACATTTTTTTTGTAGCAAGTTTAACATTCTAGGGTGTTCCCCTATATTCTCATGTCAAAATAAACAAAATACACTTTTTAAAGCTAATATTTTAAAAAATATCTCTCCTGGGGGATCATGCCCCAGATAAACAGGAGAATAAATACATTTGTATATCTGACTGTTTGAATTTGTTAATGAAAACCATGTGAAGTAATATATACTATTGAGGAGGTAATATATACTATTGACTTGACAATACACAGTACACAGTCTACGTATATTTATTTTTTGAAAAATAGGAAATAGGCTACTGAGCTGCAGTAAAAGGATCCTGGTGCCACCCATGACACTTCCAGAGAATCAGATGTAGTTCCATTTTTGCTCATGATCTATTCATGGCCATGTAAGCATTCATTATTTATTACATTGTTATTTGAGATGCAGCCAACGATAAGGTGCAGTCAGCGATGCTGGAGCAAGATTAGTGATATTTATCTTCAAAATCATAAGGTACTCCCTCAGAGATGCCGCTCTCCAAATTGGACATGCATTGCTAAGGCTGGTTTACACAATGGACATCTAGTGGGCTGTGAGGTGATTTTTGCTGAATTTGACAAAAGTGCATTAGCTTACAATGAATTACTCCAGTTTTAACCTACTTTTTTACAATCACTTCCTGAAGGGATGATCCAATATTTCATGCCTCATCTCAAAAGTAGAGGCATGTCCTCATTGTGTGTAGGTCTCCATTTTAGGTCCCATGTAGTCTAATACCAGCCCACCACTGCTTGCCACCTCACTTGTCCGGAGTTTGTGCTTCCTTGGCCACCCTGTGAGATTATGACACAGTGGGTGTATTGATACAATGGCTTGCATAACTGAGCCAACTGGATAACACTTGTGGTTGTAGATGTCACAGCATCACAGGCCCACTGATATGACTAGCTGGATGGTTTTCAGTACGGAGAAACCAAATGTCCAGGCAAAACCAAGGTGTCTTCTGAAGGCGGATGAGAAATAGACCTGTGAAACATTGATACCCTAACCACAATGCAAGGTAAGAACACTATTAGTTAAATTGGCTCCAGGGGACTGAAAGCATCTAAGCCTGCCTATAGGTAAAGTGCAAGTAAAATACGTATAAAATAAGTATATAAACCAGAAGGAAGTAAATATGTGTTGAAATGAATGAAACACAATGATAGGAGGAGCTCAGAGGAAGGTACAGCAGAAATGGAAGGGTCAGCTTGTATTTCAAGGCAGTGCCACCTCAGCCAGCACATGTAACGTCTTGTCATGATCAGTGTTTACCTTGTGTTCCAGGCCTGTGTTTCTCTCACTCCCTGCCCAGCCTCGTTAATTCCACCTGTGTCTGATAAATCATGTCTTATGTGTTGCACCTGTTCCTTGTCGCAGTTACCCAATGGTCTCTCTAGTCTTCCTGTTTATAAACCCTTGTATCTCTTTTGTCTTTGTCTGTCATTGTGTGTAGATGTTTCATGTACGCGGTCCCTTTTGTTTTCTATTCATTTAATCAATCTGTGTACCTGGATCTTTGCTTTTTTAGTCTCACCTGCCTTCCAGCCGCAAGCTTTACAGAACGACCCACCCAAATGACATGCTGGCCCAACAGGGTTTTCCCTTTGGGGGAACACGTCGCGCTCTCATCCGTGGCTCCCGGAAAAGCCACGTAGGGAGGAAAGATCCCCCTTGGCCCCGGCAGCATCCTTTGTCTCCTATACCTAGACTCTCGTCCTCATTGTCGCTATTGTTGATGCCGCTAGCAAACTTCCGGTCACAGACGCTGTGTTCATCCTCCGGTAATCTGGTGACACCTCTACCTGACGCCGTGTGTAAAACAGCCGATACTAAGGCCATGCTGGCAGAGTTGGAGGCATTCAAACCTGTTTTTACAAGGCTGCACGTGGCACTTCTAAACTCCACCAACCCAACACAACATCTGTTTTATTCAGAGAACAGCAGTTGAATCATGTGAAAGCTTCTGGGGAACAGCAGCAAGAGTCCACTGTTCTGTGAACAGCTGTCTAATGACTCGATGGCACCCTTCTCCAAGAGAGCCCTGACCTCCTGGCGCAGGGCCGGAGCCTTGTTTGCATCTGTAACAAAGGTAATTTTCGAAACCTTGGCGGTCGACATCTGAGTTATATTTTGAATTCCTGTAACAGGGTCGACATAACCCAGGGGTCTGATGTAAGTGATTCCCAGCACCTGATCTGCAGGCTGGTGAAGCGCCTGATCGCTGGGATTGGTGCAGGTCATCGCCTACCCTCTCGCCCCTTCTGGTGTCTGGAGTCAGGGAGCCGCACGCACAGAAGTATTCCTAAAAAAAAAACACTCTTAGGGGTCACCTGGATGGGTGCTATGTCTAGCCCCAGTGTGCAAAAGCCATCTTTACAGCTGGTCTAACTGACGCATGGCTAGCATCAGAGCTGTTCAGTGTACTGGGGCTTGGAGTTGAGCTGAATGAGGAATAACCTTGTAAACTTATATCAGGTCCTGTTTCTTTCGATCGTGTGCAGTATGGCGACGAGAATGCCGACTACCTGACCACGAACTACAGGTAGGAATCCCAGCCGGCTCTTGTAATCTATATCAATCGAGATCAGCGTAGGCCGAGTCGCACCCATGCGATCGCAAACAAAAATATCATACTGTCTACTACCGGATCAAAGCGAGCACACTTATACACGGAGTTGCAGAAAAAGTATCTTACCTGTCAGAAGAAAGTCAAATTAAATGAGGAAGACTAAAGACTGTTCTGTTTCCTTATCTGTCTCTGTTGATGGCTATGTTGGGAGGGGAGCCTACCCCTCCAATTTGGTCCCATGATCTATTTCCTTTGGCAGGCCATGACAACTTCAAGCCAGGATAAATCTTGTTAGCTATGTCCTGTGGGTTCTTCGTAGCTGGCTGTCCAACACAGTAAACACAGCCTGTAAAAACTCTTATCAATTTTCCAGTGGGACCACGCATGATTCTGGGGTCCCGACCACAGATAGGGTTAATTAAAAACAAACAAGTCTTGTTGGCCTGGAATGCCATACAACTCGCTGCAACAGTAATAATATCCTTAATTTACCCACTCATATGCCATTATGGCATGCCATAATGGCAGCAGGTTTCACCTTTCACTATAGTTAGTTAATGCTTCATTAAACATGTATAGCACTGACCTTTATTTCATTGTTTGCTCTGGGGTGTGATGTCTCCAGACAGATTATATGGGAATAGCAATATATCTATATAATGTAGCCTAACGTACCATATAGCATAGACATCCAATTATTTTATTATTGTAGTATAACACTACATCAAAAAATACCATAATTTTATGAAAAACATATTATAATATAGTATAATATAACTGTTAGTTTTTGTAGTTCCTGTCGCAAATACATTAAGATATTGATTGACAGGTGTGTTGCATGCATGCCCCTTCTGATTACCATCTCTTGGACTGTTTCTTTGGCTGTTGTCAAGGAGATCCACCTTTAACCAGCTCATACAGGGTCACACCTGTTGTGTGTGTGTGTGTGTGTGTGTGTGTGCATCACCCTGTGTTCCTTTACAGGTGGATCACCTGGTGCTTTCTCAGTAGACCAAAGCATGGAGGGGAGGAAGAGTCTGAACTGAAAGGAAAAGGACCAACACAATATTTAAGATCAAATTAACTAAGACCAGTAAAATGCCTCCCAAGAAGAAAAAAGATATTTCAATTGACATGGAAGATGGTGAGCGGAGTTGCTGTGAGGATTTTCCTCATCTGGATTTATACTTTTTTTCTATATTGAGTATTTTCTGAACAAATTATGTTAGGCTATATATTAGTTCTTACTATAATATACTTTAAGATAAATATTGGACCAAGGAAATGCCCACCATCAATTGTGTGTTATATTCATGTTTCAGTTGGGATAGAAATTGATGTTGAAAACAATGACAGTGAAGGTATGTAACTAATGGCACTTACTCTTCAGTTTAATTGATGTAATTCCATGATGTTTGCATTGGTATGACATGATATATTAATAATAATATTGTAATAAGTAAACTGTCTTTTATGTATCTTATTAGCTTGTGTTTTATTAGGCTACATTTCTAATTTCAGAATTGATGTCACACATACAGTATGGACAAGTAATATTTCATAAATAAATTATGTTAGATCTATTTAAAAAAAGAAATCCAGCACTTTAGGTCTCTTCAGACAACACAACTTATTGTATAACGGCATATCGTAATTAGGGACATGTTTCCTCGACAAGTAAATAATAAAAATCTTACCATATTGGTAACACTTTCAATGAAAGTCACCCTTATAATGCTTTATGCATACATTCATAACATGTTATAAGGCAATTATAAGGTGTTATAATAATTGTTATACTCCAGGTACAGAACTAATGACATGCAATGACATCCTATAAATGTCTATAATGTATTATTACACCTTGTGTAATCAGTAATTATAAGTTGTATAAGTTACAATGCATCAGCACAGTGACCCATATGAATAGTCATATGGGTCACTATGAATAGTCATAGTAATTAAATCAACAGCTCATAATGTATTATAAACATTGTTATACAGTCTAATGCTGTTTTGTAAGTGAGTATAACAATTATTATAACACCTTATAATTGCCTTATAACATGTTATGAATGTATGCATAAAGCATTATAAGGGTGACTTTCATCAACAGCATTAGACTGTATAACAATGTTTATAATACATTATGAGCTGTTGATTTAATTTAATATAACTAATATTTAGACCATTTAGATCAACACTAACCCTGACTATTCATATGGGTCACTGTGCTGATGCATTGTAACTTATACAACTTATAATTACTGATTACACAAGGTGTAATAATACATTATAGACATTTATAGGATGTCATTAGTTCTGGACCTGGAGTATAACAATTATTATAACACCTTATAATTGACTTATAACATGTTATGAATGTATGCATAAATCATTATAAGGGTGACCTTCAAGGGTTACCATAATGGTAATAATAATTGAATTAACATAACAATTTTAATGGGTATTCAAGATCCTAAGCTGTGTGTGTGTTTGTGTGCTTGTGTGTTAGAGGAGGCCAGGAGGCGAGTTAAAAACAGGAGAGCCAAGCCACCTCAGCGCAGAGCCAAACAGGTCAGCGACAATGAAGATGAAGATGATGAAGAGGCACCAAGGAAGAAGGGGCCGAGAAAGAAGAAAGCCAGGGCCCAGGACAGCGATGAAGATGAGGAAGAGGACAACAGGAGCGTGAAAAGCAAGAGCTCCAAGGCTTCCAACAGGAAGAAGAAGAAGGCTGCCAGGGAGGAGAGCGAGGAGGAGAGCGAGGAGGAGCGTGGCAAGAAGAAGAAAGGCGGAGGCAAGCCGGCTGGCAAGAAGGAGAAGGAGGAGCAGAATAAGGGGAAGAAAGGAGATGCAAAAGGAAGAAAGGATAAAGGGAAGGATGACAAGAAAAAGAAGAATGAGAAAGACAACAGGTGCAGTATCCTCTGGGCTCTCTCACCCACGTGCACGTACCACACAGCTTCACGTACACGCTCCACACACCTCTGCTAGGCCAGTGGTCCCCAATCCTGGTCCTGGAGGGCCCTGCATGTTGTGTTCCCACACAACACAGCTGATTCAAATGAATAGCTCGTTATCATGACCAGTTAATTTGAATCAGGTGTTGGAGCAGGGAGACATCTAAAACATGCAGCGGGCAGCGGCCCTCCAGGACCAGGATTGTGATTGTGGACCCCTGCTGTAGGTTTACTCCACTCACCCTCATGTAGAAGGAATGACTATCACTGCAGTTATAAGCTACATGGCTACCATACATTCAGGAAGATACTATAACCATTGGTCAAAACATGGTATTTGGTGCTATTTTGGATTTTATTAATGTTGAATGTCTCAGAATAATCTGTGCTGGGATATATTGGTGATGAAATATCTCTAATACTACTTTATGCTTGTACTTTTCCTTTGCCTGTTAAATATATGATAGGAGCTGCATCATTTTATTTTTGTTTATTTTAAAATACTATATACATATATACTGTGCTAAGCAAAATGTGGCATCATTTTTAAAAAGGGGTTATAATTTCTAACCAGCAACATGTTTATTATAATACCATGGCTAATAGGACAGGATCATAAATATATGGAACACAACAAAAATGAGCTATATACAGTGAATATACATATATATATATATATGTGTATGTGTATATATATATGTGTATGTGTATATATATATATATATGTGTGTATATATGTATATATATGTGTGTATATATGTGTATATATGTATATGTGTGTATATATCTATATGTGTGTATATATGTATGTATATGTATATATATATATGTATATATATATGTATGTATATATGTATATATATATATAATGTGTGTGTGTATGTATAATGTGTGTATATACTGTGTATATGTGTGTATTTATGTGTGTGTGTGTCCTGCAAAATCCTGCAAAATAAGTGACATTGAAGGCGATATGTTTCATCAAGTGAAAAGGAGTAGCAAACAACTTTTTTCTATGTAAAATGTATAGTGGAATAAGTATGACACACACTCCCTGTGTGTAATTATTTACATAGCTGGGCTTGCGCTATGTTGGCAGACTGTAGTGTGTGTGTGCGGCACATGGAACATTTATTTTGCTGAGATAATGGTGCGCTTAGTGTGACATGGTGGCAGAAGGTCATTTAGAACAAATAAATAAAATTATGAAGTCTATATAGCATAGCAAACATTATATATATATATACAAACACACACACAATTTTTTTCTTTTTTAATTTAGCTGCATATTTGATTCGTTTCCATGGAAAATTTGACATTTCTAAGTTAACCCAAACTATTGAATGGTAGTGTAATTACTAAACCTAAGTGAAAAGTGTGAAATCAATATGTTTTGTGTCTCTTAGAAGTTCCCAACATCTAGATCCCTCTAGACCCCCCCCCAGATGTATCCTATGTCTAGAGGAGCGGAGACACTCAACATGCACACCATGTGGTCATCTTTTCTGCTGGGAGTGTATCACAGAGTGGTGCAGCACTAAGGTTTGAGCTACTGTATGACTTGGAATAGATATCATTTTACTTTGTTTCATTTTATTAACCCTTGCGCTGTCCTATGGGTCAAAATGACCCGGTGCACTTGCCAGTAGCGGGCAGCAACCACAACACGGACATATGATATTCCGCGGTTTGCTCCCTCTGCTGCTAGTCTGCTGAAATGCCTTAGGACAGCGCGAGGGTTAAGTCCTTACACTAGTATTAGCCCTCAAATAACTATTTGCAAATGGGAACCCTATCAGTATTTATCATCCATAAGACGTTAACAGTCTGGCAACGGTTTGTGTGCATTGTGTTTATGTTCACATTTTCTGAGCATATTCTCCACGGATAACCAGCGTAATGTAAATTTATGGTAAAACTGAAATGAAATTAGACATTTGCTTTAGCACTGGTGTTGAGCCCCTGCCAGCCCCCCTCTGCATATTAAAATTAATTTGCTTAATAATATGGCAAATATAATGTTGCCATATTATCTGACTGAATTGTGATTTACGTTGCACTGCCTTTGCTTTCTTGTGCAAGATTAACATAATTATAGGCCTACATGTGCTAGGGTGTCCTGATTAATAATTATTCATTAAACATATTTAATATAAGTAGGCTATAGGTCTAGCCCCTTCGCTTATTCTATATTTCTAGTAGTTCTGCTACAAAAATATAACAACCACTCAGGATGTGCGCGCGTGGGGGAGTAGTTGGTAGTTATAGTAGTAGGACTAGGTTGCCCCACTGCCTTTTACTTTTGCCTAGCATATCACTATCATTAGTCAATCCAACACCTACTGTGATTGACTGGAGGACTTCATATTAATGTGAAGGAGCTACAGAGGCAAAGATGTAAAAAAGATTACATTATTTTAATTTTAACAGTATTCTTTTTTTTTTCTATGACAGACTGAGTGCCCCCTGTGCCGTGAGAAGTTTCAACCTCAGAGACTTGTATACCTGAGGAACTACATTTAGAAGATGTGGGACATGTATTTTCATTTTTGATTGTCTTCCATTATGCCTGGAATATAAACATTGCAGGAGCCTATTGTTTGTGACCATATAAATGTGCCTTTTGGGAGTCACTAATATTTTTAAACAGCCATTCATCCACCCATATCTGCTTATCCAGAGTCAGGTCGCGAGGGCAGCAGCTCCAGCAGGGAACCCCAAATGTATCTTTCCTGAGCCACTTTATCCAGCTCTGAATCACCAAGGCTTTCCCAGACCAATGTGATCAATCCCGAGGCCTCCTCATAGCTGGACGTGCTGGGAATACTTCCCTATGGAGGCGCCCAGGAAGCATCCTTACCAGATGCCTGTACCACCTCAACTGGCTCCTTTTGACGCAAAGGAGCAGCATCTGTACTCCGAGGTTCTAACAGATAACCAAGCTTCTCACCCTATCTCTAAGGGAGACAACTGCCACCGTCCTAAGAAAATCCATTTTGGCCGCTTGTACTTGTGATCTAGTTATTTCGGTCATGTCCTACCCTTCATTACCATAGCTGAAGGTAGAAACGAAAACTGCCCGGTAGATAGCGCTTTGCCTTATAGCTCAGCTCTCTTTTCATCACAGCAGTGCGGTAAAGTGAATGCATTACCTCCCCAGCCAATCTCCCGCTCCAACGTCCCCTCACTCAAAATTATGAGGTACTTCAACTCAGTCACTTGGGGTAAAAAAAACTAAACAAATTGTATTATTGTGTTGTTGGAAAAGTATTAGATTGGCCCGGCCTCACTCGATGCAGTGTGCCATGTTTTTCTCGAAGAATACTTCTGCTTAATATTTCATCATCATTCTTATAATCCTCCTCTTTCTCCTCCAGGGAGGCATACGTTAACAGAATTATAAAGAACACCCAAATTGAACAGCATTGCCAAGTGTGAATTCATTATTGTAAGAACTCTTAATACAGGAGTAACCTATAGAGATCCAGTAAAGTAGTATGAAATTGTATAAAGAATTAGCAGCAGTATTGACCTGTTGTAAAACCACTCCAGGCGTATAAAGTATGACATAAGGTAACATGAAAGTAACAATTGGCCATAACCAAAATGTCAGAAAGAACATTGCAAAAAAATTAATCTAGCTAACATAAATGCCAAAATGTAGGTAACTAACAATTTGGCAAAAGCAATGATGGATAAATGATCAGAAAAACGAGCATAACCTAGTTAGTTCTAAACTGCTGTTCCAAGTATTATGGGATAAGGGCTTAAATATTCATGAAATGTACTTCAAAGGGAGAGATAAATACAAACCACGATGTTATTTATTTTAATAAATATGGACATTGGTCTAGGGAATGTTGCTATATTAAACTGCAGCACAAAGGCAGACCTGTTCACATAAAGACGGTAAGAGAGAGGTGGGGATTGCATAATCTGTCATAAACAGAATCAACAAAGCTATAATAGAGGCCACAAGGAGGTTCTTGCACCAATAAGCTGTTAGATTCAAATAGCCACAGTATACATATACAGTACAGAACGGCACTCTTTTATGGGGGTAGATTTCTGTCAATATTATTCAAACACAAAAGTATAATCCACACGTGTTTTTACCATTCACAAGCGCTCGCTTCTCAGTTTGCATGCATAGGTATAATCCACAAACGTGTTTTTGCCATCCGCAAAATTCAAAATATTTATGCATGCACTTTATATTTTCAGATATTTTAACAATATTCACAAAAGCTTAGCTTGCGATCTGGTGAATATGCATTTGCGGATAGAAGGACACGCCTGCGCTTCCAATATTTCCGCATGTAATTTTGAAAGAAATATTCCAGTTTGGTCCATCTGAATCGCAACCGTAAAATGGATTCGCAAGCGTAACTTTGATTTCCAAGCGTAAAGCTTCTTCTGCACTATTGGCCGATGTAGGCTCACCAGCACCATAACATGGCCACAAACGTACATTACGTAAACACCTGCAATTCATTTTAAATAGTTGCCGATTTACAACGCTAAATGGGAGACATGTTTCAAATTATACAAGTTACGTCCACAATTATGAGGGTGAGTAATTAAATAGCCTAGCTTTATATCTGCAACTGATTGTACTGTTTGCACTCTAGATTTAAAGACATAGCCAGATCGATAGCCAAGCCAATTTTACTGTTCATGTATTAATAGGCAGTCTACCGTACCGACCAGTACCAGCATTTTTAATAACCCATTGGGTTATTAAAAATTAAGAAGAAATACCAGCAGGTGCCACATACTGTGGACTCTACTTTCAGAAAAGTTCAAACTGGCAACTCTTCATCATATCAACAACATATTCAGGTAGTAGAAGTTACACTTCTTCCCACCATGATACGCCACCGCATATGTACCACTGGCTGGCTACAAACTACAACAATCTGCATGCTTGTTTGTAGTGAACAGCAGCACTTATCTGGTGGTCACCTCAGACATGGCTCGCAAAATAGTATCTACTACTGTAGTAGGAGATGTAGACCTCTTCACACTTTGGGGTTGGATAAATCATCTTGACCGCTTTTCCATTAGGGTTGTGGTGGCAACAAGGTCATCAGAGCAGCCCAGGCATCCCTGTCTGCAGCAGCATCCACCATCTCCTCCCAGGGTAACACCAGCCGCTACCAGACCAGCTAGGAGATATAATCTTATATAAACTGACCTCTGTGGGCTGATTGACCATGTGCTGTTTAATAAAATACACTATTACAATACTGTTTAAAAAAAAGTTGCTTATGTTATGTTGTTTGGTGGATAATTGTCATGTGACTGAGACATGGAATGAGTCTATAATAAATAATATTTATAGGTACTGTATTTTCTTGCCCCCTCTGTGATTTATCAATGTAGTTCAATAAAGATGACCATTTTGGGATTACGAGCCATGTCAAACTTTCCTGAACCCTGAGTTGTAAGAACACTACAGACAGGAATTTGCAAGACATCACACATTTAGGCTACCATCAGATAATCCTTGTGTGTGTGTATGTATGTATATATGTGTGTATATGTATACATACATGTATACACACATTATATATATATTATACACACACATGTATACACATACATATATATATACACACGTGTATGTATATATATATATATATATATATATATATACATATGTATAT
>JAODUH010041540.1:0-20571 GCA_027564835.1 Typhlichthys subterraneus | reverse complement strand
TATATATATATATATATATATATATATATATATATATATATAGATAACAAAAAATTTAATTAAGATTGCATAATTTAACTGGGCTCTGTTAAAAAAGTGATTTGCTGTGGGTATGCGTTATTATATAGTTCTATGGTTGTAACAGGTGTGCACTGTTGCAGTATGTGCACTGTGTATACAAAACCCTTCACTGTGTGGTGCCAGAATGTGCTTATCTCACTGAAGCCACCAGGTAGAAGTCTGTTACCATGCCGCCACTCTGCTGTTATGTCATCCTGAGGTCTATTAAAAGATGTGGGTATCCTGGGAGATGTGAATCTTGCTTCAGCTTTCATTCTCACTAGTTTATTCTCTATTTCATTTTTCTTATTTTTGATTTTTCTCGGCGGCGCCCTTTACTGTATGCTAGTTTACTGCTTGCTTAAACTATTACCTTCATTCACTTAAGCAGTGGGTGAGTACCGTCCCAGGGGTCGCGATGTTTGTTTGTTTATTTTTAGAGCCCCAAGATCATTTAAATATGTGTTTTGTACCCAATCTCGTTGTTTTAACCTCATTCTCCCCACTCAGTCCAAATCACCTCCCTTCGAAACAACGTATGCCTGGTAAGGAAGTATAATCAGGGCCGACCAGCATCCAGTTTACAGTAGTTTGGATAATGACGCACACTTTACAGTGACAGTGTTTGAATGGTGGTCTGATCTCATGCTAAACCTAGACTGACAATTGGCCCCGCCTCTACCACAAATGGCTTATGATGGGAGGGGATCCAGATTTATCTACTTTTTCGAGTGAAGTGAGACTCAATGTATGCAGCAAATCTTTGTGCGTCAAAAACTAAAAAAACGTCTCCTCCAGTTTCCCTCCCATCAATCCGTAGTGGTCTCTTCTGCACCGCTCTCTCTCTCGCTCCTTATACATTCTCCTCCCGTACTCCTCTCTCATGGCTCCTTGCTTCCCGCTTTAGATGTTCCACTCTCCACTGTCTTCAGATGAGTCGTACCCCTGGTGATGTTGGAGGTGTTCATTATCATGGGAGTGCCTTGCTTGCAGAGTAACGCTCCGTAACTGTATCCCTGATACTGTACAACACGGTCCAGCCGAACCTGCCCTCTGTATGCAGGCTATCATCATCAAAGCACTATTTTGTGTGTGTGGTGTACACCTGCTTTGCGTAACTGTGGCCTGCCAATATGTGTGTTAATATTAATAACTATATTTATGGGAATTCAATATAGAAAATGTTTTCGATGCCGTGATTTCGTCTTGCACGGTTAGCAACGCAGCCACGCGAGATTAACCGCTTCACCGTAGGCTGGCAGGGAAGCGGCAAGTTTGAGGGGCGTTGCAGAAGCTTGCGTCATACCAAAGTGTTGTGCTGTTGAGGGCGAGAAGGCAGGTTTGTCTGTAGCCCGCTGAGAGGAGACAGTTTCCCCTCAGAATTGGAAGAAAAAGCTAGTGAGCTCTGGAGAAGGGTCGAGGTTAACCCATACACATGAGCTCTCACGCGCCTCTGCTTGTTTCAGGCCTGCCTCCATCAGATACTTCACACGCTTCTTTGTACTCTGTGCGGTTCCTCTAGTTAACTTGCTTGGGGCTGCGCTGAATAGTTTAGCTTAAAAAGGCTACTCTTTCAGCTTGTGTATCCCTATTTAAATAGGCCCGCTACCATAAACGTGTGAATTCAATTCCCAGTTAAGGTTTGTTTTATATTTACTCACAGATGTAAATGCGCCTCTTTATTTTTTTATTATTATTATTTTTGAATTACTTTCAGCAATATTCCTCACTTAAAGCAGTGACACAAAGAGGAGGTGAATCTGTATTTTCCAGTGGTGGAAGAAAAACGGTGCTACCTTATTTGGTATAACTCTAAAGGGATTGTTGGTTACGCGTATGCTTTTGTGCTTCCTCGCTGTAACATCACGGCATATGGAAATGAACAGCCTTTACCTGTCTGTCCATCCGCTCAGAGAGAGAGAGGAGAGAGAGAGAGAGGAGAGAGAGAGAGAGAGAGAGAGAGAGAGCTGAAACACTCTGTCCCAAGATGAAGTCTTCCCTGGCAAGCCAGGTTTATTCTGCAGCAGCTGACAACAACCGTGGCACTGGGGGTTTCTTAATTGCTCGTTTTCAGCATTTTTCTGTCGTTTCTTTCCCCCCTTCCCCCGCCCTTCCCTTCCCATTTCTTCTCCATGTCTGCCTGCGCGACGGTTTATTTGTTAGACTCATTATTTGCAGGATCCGTGCTGGATGCTGTAGTATGTGAGAGGCTGTGTGACGTGTCAAAAGCAGAGCATCTTTAGCATCATAGCTAGTAGAGTCATATGTCACTGGCGTGTGTTGTCGTCTCATTCACCGTGGTGTTTTAGTCCATTTTGTATTGCTTTGTTTTGTCATATTTCAGACTGTATAACAGAGACCATTTTGACGTTTTTAAAGCTAAATAGGATATTTTTGCTTATTGTCTGCAACTGTTTTGTTAATGTGCAGTGTTCTTTTACATTTCAGAATACCTTGGCATTTTATGAAGTACAGTTGGTGGTATCATTTGAGGTGTAGATTTGTCTGCAGCGGTGAGGCAGAAACGCCTCTGCCTCTGCGTGTATACCTGGAAATTCGTTTTACCAATAAATTCAAAGGGTCTTATGTTATGGTATTGAGTTTAACTTGGCGTTGGGAAGCTCACTTTAAATACTAAAAGCATTCAACAGGGAATAGTAGTATTGTGTTGACTTAAAGAGGGGGTACTGCAGTAACCATGGCAATCCAGCATTCTCCACACGCCCAGTGCGATGGGGTTGTGCTGACCGATGGTGCTGACACACACCTACACACACACACACAGACGCACATAAAGGATAGTCACACATTGTACGTGATAGGTTGAGCTGAATATGCACTGCCAAGGCGAAGGTCATTGGGGTTGAATGGATTCTATATGGACGGTGTTTTTCTCTGCAAAATGGAGTTTGGCCTTCCTCTGATCTTTGCTGGCTCTGTTGGACTTGATGAGACTTTGTTGTTGTCATTCCCCCCCACCCTTTGCCAAAGATCCCCTACCTGGCTGATGGTGTTCGCATTCACGGAGAGAAGGTCACAGAGGCACTGAGGCCGTTCCATGACCGCATGGAAGCCTGCTTCAAGCAGCTGCAGGAGAAAGTGGAGAAACAGTATGGAGTCAAGACCCTGGTACGCTCCCATGTTAAGATGTAATGTAATGTAAAAGCATAATCTAGATCTAGCACCTAAACCTGAACCTACTGTACGTAAACCTTAACCTCATTTATCATTGTATACCTAATTTTATCTTATCCAGAAAATAACTTGTCTAAACCTATTCAAAACAGACAGAAAATGCCAGTTTTGTTTAGTTATGTTGTTGTTTTTTGGCAATGTATGTAAAAGGTGAATTTCTGCATTACTTTCCCAAATTCCCCTTCAGGTTGAAAGCAGCATTACAATCACATTTCACGTACCAGAGAAATGGAAGGATACGTACTCTACTTTTAAAAGCACACTCTATAGTGCATTTACTGCAGGGCACATTAAGCTAGTCAGCTAGTCGTTTGCTGTGTCAGCGAATAAAGCTGATCAGGCTTTGTCTAATTACTGTACGTCTGTCCAAATCTTCCGTGAGAAAATCCATCCAAGATCTGTTTGGTTAATCTCCCCGGACTTGGGTTATATAAAATGAAAGTGCCGATGTGAGGATGTTAACATCTTCGGCCAGCCTCCTGCAGTTCTCCTCTCTCACTTTTTTAAGATTTAGGATTTAATTGTTGCTTGCCTGAGTATTTCCCATGATTTTTGCCTGAGGTGAAGAGGCCCTCATTTTAATTTAAAGGAAAAGGGGGTGGTGACCTTTTCAGAAAAGCTAGAAAAGCCTGCACTTATCTGGGCATGATAATAAGGCTATTACTATCTGATATCTGATGGCCTGTTTATTATTTTTAAAGGACACTTAGAATATATTTAGGGATTTACTGGTTTGGCTTTTGTTGTTTGTGTTCAGATTACTCTCTCAGTTGGACCTGCAGAACCCTTTAAATACAGTACCAGAAAGTCTTGAATGTTTTTTATTATTTTATTTATTTAGGCTTTTATTTTTAGTTGTTGTTCAATACAACATTGTGTTACACATTTTTACTTGTTTGCTAGCTCACAGCTAATGAATATCAAGTCCAAACTCACTCACTCCTTCACATCACATTGTCGTTTCTCTCTCCCAGAATGCATCTGGCTTGCCTCTCCTGTAACTCATTCTGCGATGCAGTAACAGATAGCAGCGCATAGCCAACAGACCCCTGAACTGTTTTATAGCAACACAGGCGTTTTTGCTGCGGCAGCAGATGAGGGGTCTCTGGGGGGGGGGGGGCCCCCCCCCCCCCCCCCCAGGTAGCGCGTATTGATCAGTCAGGTAGTAGCCTACAGTTAGCATGAGATAAATCCTGTGGCTGGCTCTGGCCTGCCATGGTGTCTTCTGGCCAGCTGGCCGTACTGCCACGTACAGTACGTGTGATGAATACGTTATAAAAGCCTTGCCCAAGGACAGAGCCGTGCGCCAACCTGGCTGGCAAGTGATCGTGCAGGATGTGTAGCTTGCTAAATGAAGTAGCCCTGAAAGCCTCATGGCTAATTCTGGCAGGACGGTGGAAGGTTTATGGAACTACCATATAGGCTGATATGCCCCCAGTATATGTTGAGTTAGACCTCATGGACATACAGTGTAGCACTATTGTTTGAATATATTGTGTATGAATCGTATAGAAATATATAATTTCACGGCAACGTTGGAAGTTGTGCTTTCTCTGACATCATCTTATACATTATATAGAGGGGGAAAAAATATTATGGCAACCGATTAACAAAGTGTATGGCATCAACTCGTAAAATGGTGCCGCCCATAACTTGCCTCGAGTCGTAGTAAAGTGTTGACCCCTTGCTTGGTATGAATCTGCCTTTTAAACATGTATTTATTTATTTATTTATTTATTAAATGTTGAATTCATTATGTTTTTATATTATTATTATTATTATAAAAATGGTTATACAACAATCTTTTTTTTAACAGCCGGCAGCAGATGAGCGCTGGGGGTCACGACCCCGTTCTATGGTGCGTTCCTTCACCATGCCCTCCTCTCAGAGGCCTCTGTCGGTGGCCTCCGTCACCTCCATGTCCTCAGACAACTCCCCCTCCAGGCCCGGCTCAGATGGGTAAAAGCTTTACAAAGATAGTCTAAATAATTATTTATATATATATATATATATATATATACACACACACACACATATACACAGTGGCTTGCAAAAGTATTCATACCCCTTGAACTTTGACACATTTTGTCACGTTACAGACACAAACTTTTTTATTTAATTATTTTTTTATTTTTATTTAACGTTTTTTATTTAAATATACATTATTTATGTGATAGACAAACACAAAGTGGCACATTGTTGTGAAGTGGATGAAAAGTGATACATGATTTTATTTTTTTTTAATGACAATTGTGGGGTGCAAAATTATTCAACCCCCTAAACTATTCATGTGTAGCTCTGGCTGTATGTTTAGGGTGGTTGTCCTGCTGGAAGGTGAACCTCCGCCCCAGTCTCAAGTCTTTTGCAGACTCTAGAAGGTTTTCATGTAAGATTGCCCTGTATTTGGCTCTATCCCTCCTCCAACCAACTCTGACCAGCTTCCCTGTCCCTGTTGAAGAAAAGCATCCCCACAGCATGATGCTGCCGCCACCATGTTTCACGGTGGGGATGGTGTGTTCAGGGTGGTGTGCAGTGTTAGTTTCAGCACACATAGCGGTTTGCATGTAGGCCAAGAACTTATATTTTGGCCTTATCTAACCAGAGCACCATTCTCCACATGTTTGCCAAGTCCCCCACATGGCTGGTGGCAAACTGCAAACGGGACTTCTTATGGCTTTGTTTCAACAAGTGCACGACTAATAGTTGTCCTGTGGACAGATTCTCCCACCGGAGATGTGGATCTCAGCAGCTCCTCCAGAGTTAGCATGGGCCTCTTTTCTCTGATCAATGCTCTCCTTGACTGGCCTGTCAGGTTAGGTGGACAGCCATGCCTTGGTAGATTTGCAGTTGCCATACGCTTCCCATTTTCGGGTGATGGATTGAACAGTGCTCTGTGAGATGTTCAAAGCATAGGATATTTTTATATAACCCAACCCTGCTTTAAACTTCTCCACAACTTTATCTCTGACCTGTCTGGTGTGTTCCTGGGGCTTCATGATGCTGTTTTTTCACTAATGATCTCTAACTTAACTCTGAGGCCTTAACAATACAGTTGAATTTATTCTATATATTCTGTATATTAGATTACACACAGATGGACTCAATATACTAATTAGGTGACTTCTGAAGATTTATTTTAAGGGTATCAGATTAAAGGGGTTTGACTAATTTTGTACGCCACACTTTTCAGTTTTTGTTTTTTTAAATAATTTTAAAACCATGTATAATTTTCCTTCCACTTCACAATTGTAATCACAAAAAAATAAATGTACATTTTTGGTTGTAACGTGACAAGATAGGGAAAGGTTCAAGGGGTATGAATACTTTTGCAAGCCACTGTAGTAATGTATATATGTGTGTATATATATATGTGTGTGTGTGTATATATGTGTATATACAATATATATATATATATATATATGTGTGTATATATGTATGTATAAATATATGTGTGTGTATATATGCATATATATGTATGTGTGTGTATATATATATATATATATATATATACACACACACAAACCCAACATCTTTATCATCGGTTTATGTGAGGATGTGCTAATGTTAATATTGTGTGCCTCAATCTTCCACATTTAAACATTTCTTATTATAATGTTGAGTCTCCAAAGAGAAGGGTAGGGAATTGCAGAAAATACAGCTGAAAGGAAAGACATGTTGTTTGAGAGTGTGATTCAGTCATCACACCCCTAACTCTGGCTGCAACCCTTATAGGAAATGTGCTACCGTATGTACAGTAATTACCATAATTAACTGATAATAATCATGGGTTTATATAATTTCAAGCCAGCTTTAAAATTTGAATAACATGTATAATTAAACATAAATAAACATAAACTGTTCTATGATTGGAGATCAAAGGGGTTCCCAGACTGTGTCAGGCAAGCCAGAGAGATTGTAAGATGCTTTAAATGGGCTCAGGAAATGATTGGGAACAATCTTTTATTTATTTATTTTTTTGTATAAATAAAGTTATGTGGAAACATTTTCCATTAATGTCTGGTCATGCTGTATACCGGTAGTATATCTGTTTTGTGTTATGCTATTAATGGAAATGATATATTGCTTGTGATCATGGTACACAATAGAATATAGTGGCGGCAAGTGGCGCAGTGGTAGAGCGGGGTGATACGTGATCAAGAACTCGCTGGTGTCGAGGTGTCCTTGAGCAAGACACCTAACCCTAACTGCTCTCGGTGGTCAGGTGTCTCCTTGCAATGTGTGTGAATGTGAGGCAAATAATGTAAAGCGCTTTGGATAAAAGTACAATATCCATGCAGACCATTTACCATAGTGTGCATTGGGAAAAAGAACATTCAATTGACGAACCACTGTTACATACCTGAGGAGGATTCTTATCTTACACAATGGCTACGTTTAAATGCACACTGGTATTCCAGTATTATTCCAACTCTAGCAATATTGCAAATTTGATAGATGTCATGAAAACAGAAGATACCTTTTGGATATTCCGAATTAGTCCTATTTCCGAATTAGGCCTATTAATGAAATTAGCATTTTCTGGTTAAGGTACATGTGATATTGCGATATTATTTGGGTTTTCTGAGTTTGTATACAGCAGAATTGGAATATGAGTCTCAAGTACGGTTTTAAATAAAACTTAGATATGCAAAATAGCACAAACAGCTCCAGTCTTTCCATTTTTCCATGTTTTGAACATGTATGCAGTTTGAAAGTAGGGCAATTCTTCTGTAGGGCAAGAAAGTTATTTAAAGGGTATATCTTCAGGATGTATACATCAGAATACAGTATGTACAACTGCATGTAAACAGACATATTATTCATTGCATACAAGTAGACATGTAAACAGAGCTGGTTAATGTCTTGGTAAAGGAAATTTTGGGGTCCTCTGCTTGAGCTGCTGCCACCTCGACCCGACCACGGATAATTGGTTGAAGATGGATGGACGGTTAACCGTTTAGTAGGAATATTGTCATTTTCAGAATTATGGCAAAAATATACGCATGTAAAACATAGCAAATGTGAGGAGGTACGAATTAACTGATTTGTGAAATGTAATGTAAAACACTGGGTCAAATCATGTCTTCTGTATCGTGGCTCAGGTTCAACCTGGAGCCTCTCCTGCCCAAGAAGCAGCACACCAAGTCTCAGGACAAGCTGGACCGTGATGACAACGAGAGGGAGCGGAAGGACAAGAAGAAGGAGAAGAGGAATAGCAAGCACCAGGAGATGTTTGACAGGGAGATGAAGACCACCGACATCCCCCTGCACCACACAGTGGCTGTCATACTCTCAGAGACGGTACCAGAGGCATTGGCTTCCAAGCGGCATTTCTGCATTAGATTTAGCTTTTCACCCTTTATGCAGACCAGAACCATTAAGTCAATGGGGAGGTCCACAGATTTCACCATAATATTTCTCTCTGGGGGCGTAAAATGGACATTTTGAGAATTTAATATTTCCCTGCCAAGTGCCTATTATCAACACGACCACTTAAGAGACCGGAAGCATGCACCATCTTTGATATTATTCCAATATCTTTCGATATCTTCTGAATGATTTTTATGAACAAACACCACAGCTGTAGTGTATTGTTGCCATTACTAAGCCAAGTGGGGTCCCCAGCCCCAAGTGCCAAGGGCAGAGTGACATCAGCTTGACAAGTTGTTCCGGATACAATTATTGGCCAAATAGTTTTGTTTTTTTTTTGTCCATCGTTTGCGTTAAAGCAAGGTTCCGCAGAACAATCGACTATACTGTAATGCAGGTTTACATTAGTTTATATTGAGAGCTGTTTTATCTGTTGTTGTCTGACCTCGTTGTCCATTTTACACATTGTGATCATAAACACAAACCCCTGAATCTCTCATTTGAATCATATAGGTATTTTGGACGAAGAATTCTTGAATATTGAGTCTTCAAAGTCACATCCCTAAGTGATCCTTTTTTGCCGTTATATTCAGTGTATTCCCTGTGGGTCGAGCTGTGTTAAAGCCGGCCAATTATAAAGTTGTTTGTTCACTTACAGTGTGAAATAGCCCGAGGACATTTTATATTCAAATCCTACTTACATTGATGCTGGCACAAAGCACCCTTGCATGCAAACAGTTCTGTAATCACAAATAAAGCCATTGTGTGCGCCAACAAGTGCATTTATCTAAATGGGATCTCTGTCAGGAATACAAATGGTATGCTTAATAAGTTTATGGAAATACAAGCGAGAATCCCAGATGTAAATGAAAGTGTGTGTTTTAAATGTTCAGTTATTGATTTCCCCCCTTTCCTAATACTGTATTTCAGCAGTGGTTTGTCGTGTAATTAATCTGCGAGGCCCCCCCAATACAATCTTATTGACGTAACAGCCATCTTTACAATTGCTCAATATTGATTGATGTGCTGTCACACTAAATGAGCTTGCTAATTTTGTGTGTGTGTGTGTAATAACAGATCAGCCCCCTGAGACCTCAGAGACCCAAGAGTCAAGTTCTCAACGTGATTGGAGGAGACCGCCGCCTCTCGGTGTCCCCCGGACCACCTCCTTCCTCCTCCAACTCCTCCTCCTCAGGACCTCCGCCCATCGCCCCCAGGGTCAAACTCAACATCAGCCAGCTCACAGTCTCCAGTGAGGAACCCCCCCTCCCCACACGCACACACACGCAAGGTTGTAACTAGGGGTGTACGAAAATATCGATAGACCTGAATATGGTGATATTACGGTTCGCGATACTGTGTCAAATCTCTAAATCATGCTATTGATTTAAAAAAAGAACAAAATTGTAAAAGGGACCTTGTACAAAATACATTAACCTCAAAAGAGAGGAAAGATTACCAGATTAATCTTAAAGCTAATTTGCATCTGCAGTCCCTGAGCAAGTTTACATGCGTGTTTCTGTTATTTTTTTGAGCGGCGCCACACATTTAGCCTCGTTTCAGTTTAATTTCGCCGTGTAAATCAGTCTGGAAAGCCTCGGAATCATTTAGAATGTGTCCGAGTAGCAACTTCATTTTCTAATCAACGTCGTGTTTATAGCTATACGGGCCTGGTTTTCTAATCATCGTTGTGTTTATAGCTATATGGGCGTGGTTTAGGTGTGCCGACCATGGTGCCGACAGCGTAAACGACCAGATGGTTCATCCAGTCAACTGCATTTTGAAAGTACCTGCCATTCGCAAACAGTTTCAATGTACGGCTCCCCAGATGGACTCCCCAGATGTGACAACATTTCCTCTGGCATGTCAGGTTACCACACATTATATCTGTTATAGCATTGCTATAACAGATTTCCACAGATTAGAAATCACAATATATCGCCATACTTACAGTATTGCAATATATAGCAATATATATCGATTTGTGGACCCTCTATCGTGATACTTATCGTATCGCCACATTCTTGCCAGTACACAGCCCTAGTTGTAACCCCAATTCCTAATTCCCAATGTTCTCCAGCCTGGTTTGTTGTTATGACAACCCAAACCTCTGTGTTGGCGACTCTCCTGGTTGTGACCCGACTCTTGCGTCAGTTCTGTAACACCTCGGTGTGATCCGGAATCCAGGCCTTGCAAAGAGTGTCCTCATCTGTGCTGTTTTCAGTGGCCCGGCACATAGCAGTCAGCTTGAATTAGATTCTCAGTCAATCTTTTTCACTGCTCTGAATGTTACGATCTCCACAGGCTCCTAAAGCTCCTTGGACAACAACCCAAATAAGGGATATTTTCTTCCCCAAGCACTGGGCTCGCATTAAAAGAAGTAAAAAAACTGGTGCTCCAGTCCTAGCAGGGATAGACGACCGTGACTAAACACTTGATATTGCACATGTGATATTGCACTTTGTATGTCCAATGTATAGATTCCTCACCTCAGCGTTACGTGTATGAAGTATTCACTCGATATGTTTGACCACTATACTTTTTTGTAGCACTTTTTACTTCCACCGGCTTCCATTGCATCTAAAAACACTTCTGAACCTTGTGCTTGGCGAGTTTAGGGAGCTTGTTGAAGCTCCAGTCATTTACACCCAGTGACATCACTAGCAGTCGATTCTTGAGCTTAAAAAGGCCTGACAAGGAAACAAGGCTTTTTGTAACTGACCTAAAGGGAAAGCACAGCATAGCTGGAGCTGGCAGATACCTTGATCCACATTACTTGATCTCATGTGAGTGTCTACACACATGCGAGGAATTCTGGGAATCTGGTTGGATTGTCTAGGACTCTTCGAGGCCTATTCCCTTTGATCACCAGTATTATCTGAACATCGTGAATTTTTCCTTTTCCTTTTTCCTTTCCATTTTTCCTCCTCTCAAACGTTCCCTCTGCGATGACACAGACCATGACCTGAATGGAATGGGCAGTCCTGACAAGGGAGGGAACCCTCCCCCACTGCCAGTGAAGGGCAACACGGGTGACTATGGCAACCTACTGGATAATCAAGACCTGGGCAGCCCCGCCACGCCACCCCCGCCCCCGCCGCATCACAAGGTAGGTGTTTTATACTCTGGGGGGATGAGGGAGAGTCTCCTTAAAGTGGCTTCTATGTGACCTGCCACTAGATGTCACCCTAAGGTCACCAGACCAAAACACACACACACACACAAACTAATATGCATGTGCGGTGGCCCGCCTACAAGAAAATACAGAGGAGCTCAGATTACAACGCGCACAGAGAGCATGATGTCAGTCTGCTCTAAATAGAAACTAGTTGTTTGCTGTTAATGTTAATTAGTTAATGTTTAGAATATCATATATGGGACCTTTAATGGACCCACCAGCCGCCTTCATGAAGCATTGTCAACATGCGCTTTAAACATAATTCAGTTTGACATTCAGATCTGTTCTCCTAACACGCACACACACACACAACCCCAGTGTGGCTGTGTGCACACATAGTTTTTGTGTGTGTGTGCGCGTGCATGTGTCTTTTTCTTCTGTGCGTTTGCGTGTTATCCTTGCGTGCGTGTGTGTGCGGCCTAAGTAGAGAGTGCTGAGGTGTCGATCAGTTAACACAGCCGTCCGTCCACCCCGCTGTTATTTAAGCCGGCTGCTCCGAGCGGGGCCGGCTCGGGCGTGATTGATTGGTCGACTGCTTCACAGCCCGCATCCATCACGAGATCTCCCATTGTTAATAAGCAGATCTTCTCCGCGCGCCCTCGGCTAATCGCGTTGGTCTGCCGTCATCGACCCACGTCCGGTGAGTGGAGCGCTATGGGGGGGAAGCTGCGCGATGTGGCGAGGTCGTGAGAGCGGATGTTTTGGAGCCGCGTTAACGGCAGAAGCCCTGTTTTGACGTTGCGCGTGCGTTGGCCTGCGACTGTGTCTTCTGTCTTCTTCTACGGCAAAACAGGAGCTGTTAGTGTCCGCTATATAGTGTGTATAAGTTAACACTAGCAGGGACAAAGCATCAGTTTGTAAACTGCAGTCTTACAGTGTATATACATTCACATTGCAAATATGTGCATTAATAATTAAAAATTAATGAACCTATCTCCCATTCTCAGTAGGTATATTTCTGTGTTGTGTAGCATAATAGCTGAGTAGAATTATTTGTGCTTGGCCTCCAGTCACTATTAAATCCTTCCGTTGAGTAAAAGTACTTTTTTGCAGGTATCGCACCATCATTGTGTTTGAATTTAAATGAGACACACCGCTGCACAACAGCTCACACAACATGCAGTATCTCCGTGAGCGCTACGGGGCTCTGCCTCTGCCTCGAGAGGCGGTTATTGAATACACACAATCTGACCTCGAGTGGTTAGGCATGCTGCCTGAAGCTAGGGCGTGACAGTGAAAGCAGTATTGTCTTTGTGTTCAGGAGATACAGTGTTGATTCGGAGGTATTATCAAGTGACCTTGAGAAACAAGCATCTTTATTTTCCCTTCTTCCCCCCAGTCCATGCCACCTCCTCTGCCCAGCAAGACTCCTCCACCGCCTCCTCCCAAGACGACCAAGAAACAAGCCTCCATCGATTCAGGGATCGTGCAGTGAGCGAAGACACGCGCAGGCGTATCACAGCCGAGCAACGCTCTTGACAGCGCCGCGAGAACAAATCAAAGATAACCCGCATTTCCCCGAAGTTGCTGGCGACGGCTGCTGTTTAACCCACACACTCCCTCTCTCTCCCAGCTTGACAAGATGAATACCTCATTCGGGCCCTCGTCCTCTCTGCCTTGTTCTTCTTTGCCGCCAGAGCCCAACGTGAGGGGAAACACCTTGCACAGACTAGTAGTCACAGATGAGAAAACATCGACGGCCCCCTGCAGGCTTAACCGCGCCATTTCCACACTTATGTAACGATAATGAGTTTGCGTTGATGCTCAGACCAAAGGCATTCCAGTTCTGACCTGCTCTCAAGTGTATGAGAGTGCATAGCTTCATTAAAAACATTATTCCTTTTTGCCTATTCATAGTCCCAGCATGTACAGAGGTTTGTATATATTATTTTATCTTATCTTAATTGTTTGTATGGTGTTTTTTTGTATGTGGATTTTATCGTGAATCTTTTTATATTAACATGACATTATGAACTGGCATTTATATCTTAAAAAAGGGCTTTGGTTTGGAATTGACAGGGACTGTATAAAGTGTTTGAGTACCTACAGTATCATTGATATCATTGGTTACGTCAGTGTTTTTGGAGTGCACGTATACAGCCACTATCTCCTTCAACATGACCCAGGTATAGGCCGTTATAGATTGCTGTAACCTTGGATTTAAATAACTTTTGCCTGTTCCCAATACGCTACTGATGTATGTGACTTCTGAATAAACTTTCACATGTATGGATTTTTAAATTGGCTGTTTTGTCTCATTATTTTCTCTGCTGCAATGTGTCCTGTGAATACATGCAAGTGTTCTAGCATTTTTTAAATTCTAACCTGCAATCTATCCAGCTTACGGCCTTGTTGATTGGCAGTGTTCACAACATGTAGCTTTAAATGTGACTTTTCTACAGGTGGTGTACTTTTTTCGAAGGTTTTTCTTTAGACCTGTTTGTAAACGATGATGAAGTGCGTGCAAGGACTTCTACTGCGAGTTTGGCAGTAGGCAAGAATGGCAGAGTGCAATAACTTGCAATAACTAAAGTAAAGCAAGATCATTAACCACTCGAGGTAATTTAGAATTGCTTGCAGCCAAAGATGATGCGGGTTGCTCTTAATCGGTTATGGTCCTGTTGGAACTATGTAGAACTTGAGTCCACTGTTGGAATATTGATCCAGAAAATCGAACCACGCAGCAGACAGACAGGCCTAGAGTCTGGTAACGGTTTTGATTAAAGCTAGAGTACCTTTGCTAACTCGTCTGGTTAGCAAAGGTACTCAACATTGTATTTTTGGATGACCTATATACTGCATTTTTGATGACATCGCCAGTAAGAAGGTCTGTAAGATGATTAAATCTAATTTACATAATGTATATTTTCCACCTTTTCCATCCCGCAGCACCAAAAGCCGAAAGTATGAAATGTGGCATTTACTTGACTGCAGAGATTAGTCAGCCAACACAGACGAGACGAGCTGTTTCTTGCAATCTTTACATCTGCTTCTGTAAAAACTGTTGAAGGTCATCTGAAGAACTGAGCAGTAAACAGTGTAGTTTCCTTATAGTTTATGTATTAATTCATGCACGTTTAGTTGATGGCAATGATAATTTGACAGCATGCATTATACAGTATTAATACATGTAGAACTGGTGACAGGGCCATATGTTCCTGCCTCCTATTGTAACAACATAACACGTGAGATGTTTTTCCATAAGGGGTCGATTGATTTCACGTTTATTTTCACTCACAAATTAATCATTACAATTTTTACTGTTTTGTCAATGTTTTATTATCAGTCACGCAGCAGCTTTAAATTGAATTACACTTTTTAATTAGTTGCCAAAAAACGTGCATTAATTTTGGTCTCTGTGGAATACGGAGCCCCATATAAAGCTCAAATGACACTTATCAGCAGAACTTGTGATGCGTGCGTACTTACAAAACATCTCAATTGGTATGCAGTCCTCGTTTCAGCTTCTGATAAACACAGCGATGCAAGTGTTGAATGAAGATGTACTGTATGGCACATCTTGTTTGATTTTTTTGGCCTCAGATCACACCAAAGATGATATATTGGTGTTTTGCCTGAGAAACAGAACAATTAGCACTATTATTTATTTGTATATATGTGTGTGTGTGTGTGTGTGTATATATATATATATATATATATATATATATATATGAACTAGTAATGCGTCAGTATATTAAGACATTTCTGTATTTTGACAATTTCATGCTCCCAACTTTGTGGAAACAGTTTAAAGTTGGCCTCTTCCTGTTCCAACATGAATGTGCACCAGTGCACAAAGCAGTGTCCATAAAGACATGGATGAGCAAGTTAGCTGTGGAGGAACTTGACTGCATGGCCTTCACAGAATCCTGACCTCAACCCGATAGAACACCTTCGGGATGAAATAGAGCAGACTGCGAGAGCCACATATATACTGTGTGTGTGTGTGTGTATATATACTTATATATACTGTATGTATATGTGTGTATAAACTGTCTCACTATCCCATGTATAAACTGACATTACAGCTAATGATTTATGATAAACGTGTTGGTCTATTTGTGGTAGCATACATTTGTGAATGAGAGTTTTCTCCCGCTGCTGTAGGCTACTGTATGTTCAGTCATATCACTGCAGTTTCTCAGTCACGTCTATTTAGATATTCACTAGTTATCATTCACAGGATCCTCTTTTGCAAGCCAGCAACTTTTCCTGGCAACTATATTTCTTTACATATTTACACTATTCGGCTTCAAGTCCTCGTCACCCACCGCAGCGCAGCATATGCTCGTACCAGTAGCTGAACTAATACTTCAAGGCAGACTGGGGGGAAGTAAACATATTTGTAAAACATTGCTTCAGAGGTGCCATGGAAATTTGCCACATTTAACCTCCATCCACTAAGTTGCTGTTTAATGTTACCCGGAATTTTTATTTACAGGTCCCAGGGTCTGTGACATAAAGCCGGCTTGTAGGGCGTCTTTGTAGCGAAGTTCCCCAGGTGGCTCATACGGCTCAACACTTCTGTTCTGCTGGTGTCTTCTGAGTGGGTGGCTGCCTGCGGTAAAACGCTCAAACTATTGCAGCTGTTGTTTTTGTGTGTGTGTGTGTGTGTGTGTGTGTGTGTGTGTATGTGCGCTTCCTGGATTTTGGCTTTCTGAAGCGCTCCCGCACTAATTAGGCATCTATGACAACTTTCTCTTTTTTATTTTCTTCTCTCCATAGAATATGATCAGGGGAGCAGAGCCACCAGAACATGTTTACAATAGCTCATAGGTGGTTGTTGCTGTATTGATGTTGGAGGACAGTTCATTGCGGCTCCTCACAGATAAGTCTGCAGTGCTGTGATCTTGCGCTTCACATTCAGGCATTTGAGTCGGCAACACGTTACATACTGAGAACATTAATTCTGTGGTAGAAACCGCATTTATTACCTCAAAGGTAAAGCTTCCTTTGAAGAGAGGGAATAACTTTCAAGAACATCTAAACAGCTTTGATTAGTTGCTTTCAATGGGTATTAGTTGTAATTAAAGTCTTCCCAAGAGCCAGTGAAACCAATCACATAACACGTGACTCCTTGACGTAGAGTACACCTATTTTGTGTATTGCACGTGCTTCCTGAACACAAGACAGGAATTCCTTCTTTCAGCCTTTCCATTGACAAATACTAGTAGGTTTGCAGGGAAAATTCAGCCGAGACCGTATGGCTGCTTTGAAAAAAGATTCTGCAGTTCCCTTACATGACCAGATGGTGTCACCAATATGCCATGGTTATCCAATGTAGCTTTAAGATGATGGTGTCCCCTTGATCTATTCTATTTTCTCCCATGCTCTATATATGCTGCAGTAACCGATTTCAAACAGGAAAATCCATTGCTGGCAAAAAACCTATCACCGTTACCTGCTACCCCTGCTGAATGCAAGATGCCTGTACCAGCGACCTTGATCTGACCATATATTATCTGTCTCGATGATAAATTGCCTGCCAACAGAAATGGGGTAAGCAATGTTCAATACAAGTGCACATTTTACCATCATATCTTTGTCATTTTCGCCTGCTCGTTCAAATGTATCCTTACCTTTTGTACAGCGTACAGAACAGTATGTACTGTATATGTTCAGTGCAATAGCCCTGTCATTGCGTTTGTATAAAGTGCTACCCCTGTTAAGTGACAATGTCACTATGTTGATCACAATGTCTAACTCCTACATGTCTAGCTCATTTCTCATGGCTTGTGTATTCTAGTCCAGGTTTAGGCCTAGTCAGCAGATGTGTGAAGGTAAACCTTGGTCTTTAGTTTAGGCATCATCCATTTAACAGCAAGGGGGAGTTTATTCTCCGAATTTTGAGGTAAGGAGAAAGGATCTGATTGATAATTAATTTTTCACAAAAGCCCCTGCGCCTGCAGAATTGAGCACACACAGCAATTTGGAAAGAATGTAGGAAAGAGTCATTTCATCTGTGGTAATATCACACAGTTAACAGGGAGCTATTTCAGTAGGCTTTCCGTGATTTGTGCACAACCAATATGCCAAACCAGAGCCATGTAAAGAGAGCAACGGAGCCTCAAAATAGTTTCCGGAAGTTATCTTAAATACTAAAGGTACACTATGAATATTTTTAATGTATATCGGTGCATTTATTGATTACTAATTACCAAAAAATGTAGTTATATGTGTGTGAGTGTGTATGTATGTGTGTGTGTGTGTGTGTGTGTGCGTGTGTGTGTGTGTGTGTGTGTATATATATATATATATTATTTTTTTTTTATTTTTTTTTTTTCAAATTGCCCACCAAGCACTTGCTGGAACTAGGAGGAGAATGCAGAGAATGCATTGAGATGATTTCCAGATTCTTTGTTAGCGGGAAGCTGTAAGCATTAGCTCCTGTCGGCAGGAGAAATGTATTTACAACACAGCCGGGCACCATGTAATTTGTCATATCTGCCCAAAATAATGTGTGTTTTCTGTTCTTCTTGACACACTTTCATTTGTGCGAAATGTGCTCATTTCTCGGTAAATGTCTGTGTGATAAAGGACAGCATTTCCATAAATCATCATCCATACAAAGTCCAATCACAACACAACCCTACATGGATGGTTTTTCCTCTTTGAGAGATGTCTGCCATGTCATGTTACACATACTGTATATGGGAAGCATATATTTATGTATGTATGTATTGATCATTAATTCTTTCCATGTTTCTGTCCTTGTTACATTGTTACAATATTGGTACCTAATACTTTTAGTAATTATTTCCTGGTATATGATATGTTGTATATTCCCTGGTATGTTAAAACACAGTATGCTGTAAATGTATAACAGCAGTACCCAACCTAACCTGTTGACATGCTTACAGCGATATATATATCAGACTCAGCACAAGTTACTTTAACTGAACCGAAGAGGCTGATAGTAGGTAAAGTATTTCTCCGGTTTCTCAAGTTCCATGGAAACAAGCAAAATGGGTCAAATACATGTAGGCTATATGTTGTATTGCACTGCAGTTAAGGTGGATGGATAAGACTTAACATTTTGTTTAATTATTACGCCTTAGTATATGTTTTATTGTACTGCAGTTAAGGTGGATGGATAAGACTTAACATTTTGTTTAATTATTATGCCTTAGTATATGTTTTATTGTACTTCAGTTAAAGGTTAACTGATTAATTATTTTAATTAATATTACACACACACACTTAAAATGGATTATGAATTATATTAGTATAGATTTGATTCACATTTGGAGAAAAACTGTGTTTGAAGTAGTTTGATCCAATAGTTTGATTATATCTTGAAATTTCATACTTGCATTAAAAATAAATGTAGTGTTTATTGTTGACAGCTGCACTATACTCTGTGAACCAGTCTTTGATTGAACACTTACATGCCGTATCTGTTCAACTCCACGTTACTTTACACACTGCTTCAGGCAGATGCTCTGTCAGTCTTATCGGGAGCTGTTGTCACGACCAGCCCTGCCCGCTATAGTCTGCATTGGAGAACACCCGTCTCATAGCATGTCCATACTGTAGGCATACATGCAGACAGTATGCCTACAGTACAGTCTAAATTTTGTATTCATTTGCTAAAAAGCAGGTTTTGCGCCTTACAATTTTGAGTGCCATTGTCATGACGGGAGACAGAACCTAGCGCTGGTGGTAGCTGAGCAGAGGCTATTATAAACCTCTGGTGTTTCCCAGGCAATCACTGAGATGTGTTGCTAGGAGACCATCCAACAGATGGGGGAGGGGCGGGTAGGGGGAGTTGATACAAAAAGTAGGCCGGCGGATGCTGGTGAGCCACTTGGTTTCCCATGACACAATATTCTAAAATCTGCAGCTAAGCAATTGACGAGGAGAAAAATGTGACTTTTTAGATGTTTTAAAGCAGCCCATTGTATTCAGGAATGGGCCTATTTTTCATATCTGCGTAATGAGTTGCGGGTCTGCACTGCTGAGTCCTGACTAGCCGGGGAGTCGGGCCTGGTTTTCTAAAGAGTTCATACCGTTAAATGGCAAAA
Organism: Typhlichthys subterraneus; assembly: GCA_027564835.1. Lineage (NCBI taxonomy): Eukaryota > Metazoa > Chordata > Actinopteri > Percopsiformes > Amblyopsidae > Typhlichthys > Typhlichthys subterraneus. The sequence goes on along the minus strand of JAODUH010041540.1, from coordinate 744 downwards.
TGTGATTAATTATTAGCTCACACGACCATGCTGACATTTGACATCATAATTAGCCGAGAACTTGCCTTTTTTTGACCTTTTCAAATCTGTATGGTCTACTTTTATTCAAATGTAATTGAAAGAAAGCACATTAAACAGAGGCCATTGACAGTAGGCTAATAACTGTATTTGTATTTGGAATATCTGGAGAATAAATATGTGTTACAAGTTCTTAGCCATCAGACCTATTTGGTAGGCATGTATTGTGGTTAAAATCATTTCACTGATAGTTAGTTTTATTTGCAGTTTGTGTTTTTGTGGAGCTGTAGTATTAGGCTTTGGTTTGTTATGTAATATTGAACAAGGTAAGCAAAACCCAAACGCATGCCAATGCTGCCCCTGTCTGGAACATAATATACTGCACTTTATGCTTTGGTTACCATGGCCACCAGAATTTCTATTATCCCACACCCACAGTACTGTTACCAGTGAACAGGTTTTCGTGGATGGCACTTTTTGCATGAAAATGATTCGATACATCCGCTTTAAAGGTGGAGTAAGCGATTGTAGGCTAATACAATTGTCAGAGACTGGATCCTCACTAGCTACCCATTGTGCAAGCTGAAAATAAAAATGTATGTTTCTACACAGTCCTAGTTATGCACACGAGAACCCACAAATAGTTGTGCACAATTTGCAATGCCTGTCCAGTTTTTTTTTTTTTTTTGGGGGGGGGGGGGGGGGGGGTTCTGGGGGTGCCCCCAA
>JAODUH010041529.1:0-12319 GCA_027564835.1 Typhlichthys subterraneus | reverse complement strand
TGTGTGTGTGTGTGTATATATATATATGTGTGTATATGTGTAATATGTATGCATGTGTATATATATATGTGTATATGTATGCATGTGTAATATGTATGTATATGTGTGTGTGTGTATATATATACGTATGTGAGAGAATTTCCCATGAGTTCTTGCCATTAGATGCACGGGACACACACTTTGTGATTTGTCACCATGTGTAGTTTGTGTGTGTTATATTACAGGAAAGACAAGTTATTGTCTTCCACTTATTCCTGCTCCTCTCAGTGACATTACATGAGTACATGCTATATGTGTGTGTGTGTGTGTGTAGGACTAATTTATATATCTAACAAAAAATCAGAACTACTTCTCGAGGATAAATGAGTGTACTAATCACTACATTATATCTGATAACTAAAATAATCCTGAAAAAACACTTTGATTCTGTCCGGTATTACACCAAAATGTCTCCAGTTGTTTAACTTCCAGGAAAAATGAACATTGCACAAGAGAATGTAAATTCTCCCAATGTGATTCTCCCTTGGCACACATGCACAGTATACTCACCGTAACACACAAGTGCGTGCACGCCCGTTTGCATGCTTCCGCGTGTGTGTGTGTGGGGGGGGTTTCATGCTCCCTCAAGGAATACTTGTCATTCCTCACAGCTCTAGTGTTTTTGTCAAGTTGACCGGGGTCTCTGTGGGTCGCTGAGGGTCAATGAAGAGATTATTGTAATTGCACAGAGGATTAGTGTCAAAGGTTGCAGCTGGACAATAGTCTCGGCCAGGTGTTGAAACCTCACGTCGACCTAATGAGATAATACAAACACCTGTGTGCTGTCAGCAAGACAGAGGCCGACATAATACAGATCTCCTGTTAGTTCTTCTGGAGAAGCAAGAGCATAGAGATGCAACATGGGCATACGTAGATGCGTTAGTCCTTATTTACAAATAAAATATAAGGATGTAGCAGACGACATTACCCAAGGAGCCATGTAGGAGAGTTTTTAGGTAGATGGTGTAACTGCGTGTCAGTTGGCAAATGACCTTGATAGACCCCTAGGTTACCCAGTCCTATAGATACAGTGATATCAAATAAATCAAGCATAGCGATAGTTCAGGCAGGCAACACAGTCACGCCTGGAATAATCTCAATTGATCACAATCCGCTCACTGCCCGGTTCATCTCAGTGACCAGACTGCTCAGCTGATCACAGCAAAGCATAGGATTGGCCAATCTAGTCACCCATTCTTGGCGCTTCCTCTGCAAGATTATTTTGCATCCCACCACCTCCTTTAATGCTGTGTTTGATTACTTATTGTCACGGTGTTGTCATTGAGGCTTGCTCTGCTCTGTAACCTATGGGGGGGTCTTTTTGCTGCTCTCCCTGCCTTATGCTTACCATGAACGCGCATGGAAAGGGCTTGCCTTTTATGCTCATGGACGTGCAGGGAGCTCCCAGAACCCCAGAACAGAGTCATACCTCCAAATATAAATAACTTGATGCGAATGAAGTGCTTATTTTCACTATAGTGGTCCTGACTGAACTGGGCTTTTGGTCATCTTTGAGATGTATAAATTAGGATACAATCTGGTTTTATATCCTAAATATGTATATACAATTGCATTAGGCAGGAATAAAATAGCATATAATATCAATACAATAGACTGCCCATGTGAATGTTTTATTTATTTATTTTATTTATTTATTTGTATACAGTGTTGCTGCTATTGATGTTTAGAAATATAATTTTCTTAATTTAAAAGTAAAAACACTAGACAGACAATCAGCATAATATGAGGTAATATTGTCAGCCATTACGGCTTTTATTCAGAATTGCAGTACTCCAGCCACAATAGTAGTAAAGTCTCTGCCAAACTATGGTGTTGTAGTACCAGGGTCATAGTTCAGGGTGCAGTGCCATTGTAGGATCCATTAGGGTCAGGCTCCCTGAATTCCATGGCATTATACCAGGACCATGTGACATATCTCTCACTGTACAGTACAGAGGTGCTTCTCAACCTTTCTGACCCCTTTTGTTGAGAACCGCTACATAATTACTACCCAAGAATCGCACACAAAGGAATATTGTCGGACGTGTTGAATTTGTTAAGTCTATGAACGACTATAGAGAGGTGCAGGATGTTCAGACATTAGCAGGAATGCTCTGCGTTCCAGTGAGGCATTTGACTATCTCAGGGTCCTTCCTCCTTAGACAAATAGAGACAATAATGTGTTGCACACTGTAGACAGTCACAGTAGGTTAATGTGCATTGTGTGTGTGTGTGGTGAGGTCCAGCTAGGGTTATGGGATAGCATATGGTTTGTTTAATTACTCGTTTTCTTAACATGTCTGCTGTTCATGAAAATAGAAATATTATGTGAAAATAAAATAGAAAAATATTTCAGAATGTGAAATGAAGACCTTTACAGGCTATCTTTGATTTTTGTGTGTTTTTAATTCAGACTGTAAAGCAATAGCAAATGCAGCCAAGATACATTCTTTCAACCATTATAGCCACTAGCACAGTTACTGTATATAATCAACACTTTTCTCTTACTTTTACCTCTACACAAGACTTTTGGCAAACAGTTGGAGGCTAGACAGTATAGTGAGTTACTTCAAACACGTTTAACAGAATAGAGTGTATGTAAAGTGCACTGCATATGAGATCACCAGCCGAGCACATTTAGCCACACTAATTTACTACACTACTTTAATTTGTAGTTCATGTGTTGTTTATGCTTTAAATAAATGTATTCAACTTGGTTGCTGTGCTTGTAAACAAGGCCTGTGCTTTCCTGTCTAACTCTTTGAGTTTAATGAGTGGAAGCGTGACTGTTTGTCACTGTAACGCACAATGAGTCATTCAACCCAGAAGTAGTGTTCTGTTGAAGCCCAGAGCGATGAGGGGTGTGTTAGTGCATGTGTTTGTTTTATGTTACCCCTTTTACCAGAGTCCTGCCCACCCATACACTCACACACAGGCATGAATATCAGTGTTGGGTAGTAAGTAGTTACTAGTAACGTGTTACTAGTAGTAACTAGTTACTGTAATATTATTATGTTTTTCAGTAACTAGTAGTGTAACTAATGACTATTTCCAAAACAGTAATATTACAATTACCAATCCAAGTGCTGCATGTCATTTTTTGGAAGGGGTGAGGCAGGGTAGTGATTGTGAAAGTAAATGGTAAATGGACTGCATTTATATAGCCCTTTTATCCAAAGCGCTTTACAGTATTTTGCCTCACATTCACCCATTCACACACACATTCACACACCGATGGTGATTGCTGCCATGCAAGGTGCAACCGACCACCGGGAGCAGTTAGGGTTAGATGTCTTGCTCAAAGATGCTTACAGATAGATAAACACCGGTGTCGGGCTCCCTCCGGCTGGGAGCCCGACACCCGGACCACTAGACCATCCTGCCCCCATATATAGTAGTAATGTATAGTCTATATATAATCTATAGTAATGTAACTAGTAACGTAACTAATTAATTTTTAACCCTTTATAGGGCAAGGAACCATATGTGGTCACTTCCCTGAACATTCAAAATGGCGTTGCCACGCTCCTCTGTGAGGTAGTATAAACACATGGATCTCTCCCAGCCATTCACAGAAAATCTGGCTACGTCACAGTTATTTACACCAGGGCATCTGACCAATCAGGAGTTGCTCGAAGCAATTCCACTTTTGCACTCCTACCTACTTCGACATCTACGGTTATAACATCGAAATTATAAACGGAACGTCGATGAAACTCACACATTATACAGTCGAATAGTTTTGTTGAATGACTATTATTCAACACGTTCAAATATGAATATTTGATCATACTAAGGAGTGTATTTTTTTTTAAAAAGCTCTTTTGTGTTTAGTAAGACATGCATAGCATTTACATATATATATATATATATATATATATATATATTACAATACATACACACACACACTCTCTTTTTGGGAAATAACAGCACGGGCAAGGAACCATATATGGTCACTTTGTTGATCTTGATTGGCAGCATAACAATGTTTCATTTTGATAAGTGACAACAGCAATAATGTATTGTAATATCCTCCAATAACACTATAGGATTGAGCATTTTAATTTCTAAGTATTTCAATGAGTGCCCAGTAATAAGAAAAGTGATATTATTACTTTTTGAAATGGTAATACAGAAATTGTAACTTTATTACAATTCCTGAGTAACTTACCAACACTGGTGAATTTACAGGAGGTGTTGGTATCGTCCTCTTTCATGCTACATAAACTCACAGTTTTCCCAAAATGAACTCCTGGCCCCCCTCCTCCCTTTACACAGGTGTTTCCTGCGTTATATTTGCCTTTGCCTGAGCATCACACCACAGTAAGAATGGAATTGTTATCATAGCTGAGCAATAGAAAGGTTTGACTTGGAGCGTATTATGCTTTGTTGATATGGAATATCATGGAATATATTTCTGTTGTAGCAGTGTTTTTTTGTTTCTGAACATAAAACACATTCTCATGAATATAATGATTGTGGTCATTATTTCTTATAATATAGTTACAATATATTACAGAGTGACGTCATGGTGGCAGCTGATACCTGCCCTGATAAATGTCCTGAGGGGTCATTTGATGTCATTTCCTGTAGCAGCTCCATAGCTACTTTACAGCATGCGTGCCCTTGCATGTTATGGTACATGGATGGCATTCCATCATATTTTAGCCTAGCAGTGTGCTTGTGTGTATTTATAACATACAGTACACATAACATTTTGATTATAGTTAATGTAGCAATTAAATTAAAGTAATTGACTGACTTAAGAGTTTAGACTACGTACATAAGTCCTAATAGTTGTATTTATATATCCCCAGGCCAGAGAGACTATTTAAGAGGATCGGCAGTGGACCGCTTGGTAAGGTGGCCTGTCATCGTAGCAACCCCACCCAGCCAATCAGACTCAAGTCCCTCCGCCTGCTCCGACGGGGCAGGAACCCTCCGGCCCCGACTGGCTGCCCCCCCGCTCCCTCTGTGCTCCTTCCTTCCCTCCGTCGTGCCACGCTCACTCCCTCATCCACCGACTCCTCCTCTCCTCCGTCCTCCCAGCGCTCTGCCTCCTTCGGGTCCTCACGCGGGGGCCGGCCGCTTCAAGACACGCCTAGAACGTCCCTCATCAAGTAAGCTCCTGCTGCTTAGACAGACACTGTTGCTGTGGAGCACAGTTCACTGCAACACACGCTAGAGCAGCATTTCTCTTGGGGTCGGCCCCAAATACTCCAGTATTTGGATATTAGACATGAAGAATAAACAGCAGATTAGATTGGATGATGGAATTTGCAGTTCTTTCAAAGTAGATACTGTAAACAAAGTAGCCCACATCAAATGGCACAGCAGAGTCCCAAGATATCAAAGACAAGCTTGTAAATATGTACTGTATTAGATCATGTCACTTTATTTTATATCAGAGGAGACCATGACAATGAAGGCAACCACACACCATTGATCTACCGTGTAGAAGGTACAGTATATGTGCCCGAGACACTTAATAATTACAGTGCAAATGTAGTTGTTGAGCAGGTGTCACTCACATAAATGGATACAGATTAATTTAAATACATTTAGTTTGGTCTTTGTTTGGCTAGAAGAGGCTATGAAGGAACAAGAGAAATATGACATGAATTTAATTGGGCAAACAATTAAGTTTGGCAAAAGACCAGCGTAATACATACAATTAAACCGTCCTAGTTTATGACTAAGTTATTTACTGTGAATGGCCTTTAATTATATAATTAAGCTAATAAGCTTATTAGCTAATAGTATATGATACATGATATGCAGTATAGTTGCACTAAGGAATCTATTATTTTAGCCATACTGTATTCACCGTCACATACACTATATTTACCCATGCTGTGATGCCACTTGTGACCCATTCTGTATGCTTCTTTTTTTTTTTTTGGGGGGGGGGGGGTCACTTTACCATTACCCCAGAAACTTGTATGTGAAAGTAATCGACCAACAAAAAGCGATTGACCAACAAAAGGTTTGTCTGACAATAGCACAGTACTATCAAGATGGTAACATACACAGCACATAGACTAGTTAGTGTGTGCGCTCGGCTGATTACAAATAAAGATTACAATGTGAAATATTATTATTGTGTACATCAAGATATTCCTGCTGGAATCCTGCTTACTGTATGCATGAGCAGATCCATTTCCTCTGCAGAGATTTGTATCTTTCGTAGCACTTGGCAAATGAGCCATTATAATGACAATATCCCAGTTGGTGCCAGCGCACCTGGCTTGTAAATAGAAGGTGAGATGACACTTTGATTGGCTTTGTTGCATCTTATGCCCAAAACACACCCATGATTAATTAAAAGACTATGTGCAACCCCTTTGAATCATGCACTTGGCCTTGCCACTGTTTTTCCACTGATAAACTATTTAAGTGGATTTGGACATGCCCTAAATGTACATGATCCTAAATTCCCTTGCACTACAATTTAGGATCTAAGGGCATTTAGTGCCCTTTAGGGCCCATTGTGTTTCTCAGGTTTGACATGTTGTCATGACCACCTTTGCATTTTTCGTCATAAATATTGAGTATTTATAAATTTGCTTTGAATTTTTAGTTTGCTTGTATTTTCTCAAGTGTCCACATTAGTAGTTACCAAGGTAGCATCTATTCTTTCTGGTGTCCACAAAACATATTACCATACAAAATACAGGTCATACTAGATAGATATGGGAAAGGAAAGAATGAGAAGGTAAACATGATATTATATGATGCTAAAGGTATAGTCAATATAATATAGCTCTATTCATAGTTATTAGACTGATATTATAACATCAGTTTAAAGTATTCTGTTAATGTTCAAGGCATATTTTGTGTTCCTGTTAATTACACCAACTATGTGTTTGTAAAACAGTTTGTGCGCTTAAAAGACATGGTTATGAATAGATTATTTTAATTCTGGCTTTTGCACACACCCATATGCGGCCAACCTGTAAAGGCGACAAGATGTTTTTACGACTGAAATTACATTGTTATAATAGAAAGCATACAGTATCGAGAAAAGGTACAATTGGGTACCTATCTGGTACCAGTATACCAAATTGCAGGTACCGGTATTAGTTCAAATGTGATCAGTACCTTACCCTATGTGGCACATGGGTCATGGTACTACATGATACTGGTAAATATTTACATCTATTGTCTTGGCAGACTAAAAAAGTCTCTCTGCCAAAATGTCACACTTCAAGGCTTTATAACCACATCAGAGGAATGCTTCGCACAGGAGTAATGTCTCCTCCCTGGGTAATGCCATGCGTTACCCAGGGAGGCCCCAGCGTAATTATTAACGTCGTCATTGTGTGTGTGTGATACTGAAGTCTCAACACCACTGTGAGTAAATGGGACGGGCATAGCACTGACGTGTTTATGGTCCTCCTAATTGGTTTATGAGGTGTGTGTGGGATGGAGAGAAACAGAAGGATTGCCCACCGTGTTGTACCTCCATGCCATTGTACAGTAATGCAGGGTGGGGCCGCTCTTTGGCCTAAAATAGGCCTGCAGTTAGTTCCACACTTTGTCAGCCGTCTACTGGGAGGTATAGCATGACCACTGGAAATAACTTCACACGTCTGTTCTGATTGTTGTGTTTAAGCTATCATATGAAATAAATAAGTCCACGAATGAAGAGCTACGCTCTTGCGTCTTGACTTCCTGTCATGACACTGAGGAACTTCCTGGGCTTTTTCTGTTCAGTGGCAATGTGAGGGACACAGAAAGGTATTGGTGTGCTTGCGTGTAACACAGCGGTTGTAACAACGTGTCCGTGGTTCTAGTGGCCTCTGAATGTTGATGTTTTTCACAGTGTAAGGTTTTTGGGATTTGCACACACTGCCTCTTGATAAACGGAGACTGCAGACTGAGGGAAAGATGGCTTGCTGGATTCTAACAGGATGCAGTAGAGGAGTTACTAGTGCCGTGGCACCAGGGGGGCTGTTGGACCATCTTTTCCACCAGCCCTGTTCCTGTGACGTGACTGGAAACAACTAGCAGGTTGCTAACAGTGCATATCCAATCATAGTCATCTCCACATATTGTCGTATTGTATTTATAGTAAAGCCAGTGACATGCTCGACTGGAATGGAAAGTACAAACCAAAAAGTAAAGCAGATAAAACATCCTTAGTAAGAAGAACAGCAACATAAACAACCTATTAAGACAAAAAGTGGAACTTGAACCTTGCTGTTTCTATAGTATACTGTATTGTTGCTTAGAAAAGCCTCTGTGTGAGCTATGGTTGTATCAGTGGTCTTCTGAGGAGGTTTGTAGGTGGGCCTGCCATGTTAGGGGTTGACCCCAGCCTCTTTCGGATGACAAGTGGACCATTCCGTCCCTTTTACCGGCTCCTGTATGGCTGCTAGGGGTAAGCCGTCATCTCATCAGGTCCCTGCCCCTTGATGACATTTGTCTTAGATCTGTCAGGTGATCTCAGACAGACTGACAAACATGTTTTGTTTTTGCAGTGGAACATAAAAATAATTATACGTGTGACAAGCTGCCAGGAACGTCTTGTCTTCAGAGCAGTCTGGTAACTAGCTCAACCAGTATTCATTAGCCCGTGTCTGCATATAGAACACACTCTCTCTCTCTCTCTCTCCCTCTCCCTCTCCCTCTCTCTCTCTCCCTCTCCATCTGCATACATAGTCAATGCACACACATTGAATACACATACTGTATGCACGCCAATCCTGTGCGTGACACACTTGACAGACACACATGTTATGTAGGTCAGTTTCTGGAATGTGGCTGTGTCATTTCAACTATCTGTAATATGTCGGAATTTCCTTTGTTTGTTAGACATTAATATGACACCTACAGTATGTGATAGTAATTTACTTATTTGGAGCATTCCCAGGTACAGTGGTTACAAATCTCTGGCTTTGGTATTGTAATAACAGGTACAGTAAAGGTTTAAGTAGTACATTTAGCTGTTTCTTTAAATGCCTTGGCTGCTGTTTTTAAGCCTTGGCCAGGCGCTGATCAGTTCAGTTTGCAGTACCATAGTGTCAGGTAGTGTTTATGCATGTGCGTGTGAGCGTGTGTGTCTGTGCGTGTGCAGGGAATGAGTAAAGGCAGGGAGAGTTGCTCCTACACAACTGAACATACAACGCACGCAACGCTATAGGATCAGGTGACAAGCTTCAATATTCGCCAGTGATCCATCTATCGTGTGTGTGTGTGTGTGTGGGGGGGGGGGGGGCGCACATTTCCACTGAGGGTGGATTATGGATATTGGCAACAGTAGGTGTGCGATGGTGTTTTGGCCATGTTGTAACCTGTAGGTGTTTGTGTGTTCGTTTACGTGTCATCTTGTTGTGCATATAATGTGTAATGAAACAACATGTAAAGCATAAAGACATGCACATTCACACTTTGAAAATGTGTGGCCAAACAAACCTATAGAGGAACACACACACACACATGTGCGTGTACGCAGGTTGCTAAGCTTTTAGGTGTTTTGCTTTTACATAATAGTGAGCTTGAGTGATCACACACTCACATTGGCACATCCTATTAAAATGAACAAAGGGGCTGTGGAGCTCTCAGTGTTTGGTGTGACTGGGAGACACCTGACACCAGGCTACCAACAACACATCCAGACAAAAGCACAGGGATACAGACAGTATACTGGGACAGTGAGGTGGGTTACTGTAGGTGTTTGTCTGCTGCGGTTCTTTATCGTGGGAATCTAGTTTTAATTCGCCAGGACTACTACTACCACTACTAATACTAATAATAATAATATATTGCGTTTTATATGGTTGACTACCTGGTAATAGGTATGATGACATTATGCTGCAATTGTTCTATTTAGAATATTGTTTGCTTACAATTGCTGGTGTATGACCTGTCCAACTACTGACAAATGTACTATATGTAAGTCGCTTTGGATAAAAGTGTCTGCCAAATGCAGTAAATGTAGTAATAATAATAATAATGTCTGACATTTACACATACTGTAACTTCATAAATACCAATGCCCAACAAGCAAGTTATATTTGACCCCTAGGCGTGACATAGATACTGTTATTCTGTGACCAATATTGTAATTTCTCAGGTGTTATCTTACTGTGCTTATTGTGCGTGTCCCTTTGTTTAAAAATCAAAATACTAAAAAAATAATGAAATAAGCAACAGGAACATTATATACTGTAAAGGAGGAAGAATGTGATTCAGTAGAAACTTATTATGTTTTGTCTATTTTTATTCACGACTTGTTGAATAAAATGCAGATATTCTTGAGTCAGCACAACACACAAGTGCAGCCCAAACAAGACTCTTCAGGGGACACACTTTATCAGCAAGGGTGTATATCCTTCCCATGTACTAAACTTTGGTGCAGTCACGCTTCTGAGCCCACAGCCAAACTCTGTTCAGACACCTGCGGTTATCCTTCTGAGAACACACCACATTGGCTTTGATTTGTAGTGTGCTGTGGCCTGTAAAGCAAGGCACACCACTTTAGCTGACCGTAAAATATCTGGGAATGTAACCCAGGGATCCCACTGGTCATGGAATTTAAAAAAGTCTATGGAAGTCTATGGAAATTAATTCCCATGTTTCATTTGTAGCATGTTTAAATTTGAGTTGCCATTGATCAAAATGTTACATGACGACGTGCAATTACATTTTGAGTTGTCTGAACAAATTGTGAAATTAATAGTAGTAGTGATATCATCACATCCATTGTGTGTGGTTTGTTGTCCTGTGGCCTGATTTTCATGGAAATTCGCATTTTTACTTTGTAAAAAATCAGGGAATTTGACATTTGACTAAGAGCGGGAACCAACCTAAATACATACACTTTCCGGATATTTTTATCTGTATCCTGAAACACCAACATAGTCTTAATCATTCATGATATTAGGCTACTTGAGAGTTCTCAGCAATGCCCGGCTGCTGTTGAAGTGTGTAAGAGTTCAATGTGTGTTGCAGAAGATAATTTCTTCACAAGTGAGCAGAGAAAACAATCAATTAATTGAGCCAACTGTCACACCTTGGGTATTTCTCCGATTTCGGGCACAATCACAAAGCTCAATCCACACACACGTATGCATACGCACCAGATACGCACACACACGCGTGGGCACACACACACACACCCACACACACTCTCACACTCATATACACACAAACAGACATTACTGTTTCTTTAAGAAAGTGTCAACCCTGAGCCTGAGAGATTTGCAGGAGTAATTTAATACAGAAGCAGCTGTGTATTACCAGTTCAACTGCGGTTGAACCTAATTTTTCTTGCCTAAAATTCCCCTGCAGTAGCAACTTGAGTTTTACAGTCTGTTGTTTTATGCACAAAGCACCATGTGATATCCAGTTTATCTATATTAATTATTTGACGTTAAGAGACAATCTCTAAACCAATAATACATTTTAAAACTGTAGATGACAACTGCTTTTTAAAAACTCTTTACCATGGAAAAAGCTATGCCTACTATATATCTTGTTTTATTTTATAAACTATGCAGCTTTTGTACCCGAGTGGCCAACAATTTGTCAATTTATCTTTTGAAGCTTTAGGCTATCTTTTTCAATAAACCGTGCCCTATACTTGTATTGTAAACTATAGTGTCTTTAACAACAGTTATGTTAGGTTGTAATCTGCATCAATAAAGAATCTTTCTGTATGATCATGTACTGTTCATACAGCCCACGCCTTCCAGTTTATCTAGTGAAAACATGTTAGAAGGTATATAAATGTAGAGTGAATGAGCTCTGAACTGACCACGCCTGTTGTTTCTATCGGCTGGGTGTAAAAGAGAGGAGAAGAGATGTAAATGGTTTGGAAAAATACATTAATCCATAATGTGCAGTCTTTGTTTTGTTTCCGTCATGACCAAAGGCACCTTTCTTTACAAATGTTTGGGGGGGGGGTTGTACTGTAATGCCAGCCCCACAGTATAAAACATGTTTCTTATCTATAAATCTGAGCACAGGATTTGCTTTGCAACTGGGAGAGTCCCATTACTGACTGTAAAGGGTCAGAGTTAATGACCCTCAAGTGAGAGGCTTTTCAAGATTGACCGTGTGAATGTATGAGTGGCCCTTTTATGCTGGGGTAGGTGAAATGGCTTGGGAACTCGCTATTAGTACAAAATGGTTGCATGTTACGGTTTAAGTATGTTGCTCCAGTTTGGCTTGTTACTCTAAGCTCTCCCATAGCCATGGAAACGCTACAGTATACTGTATACACTGGGAAGTTTTGAAGTGGTGAGGGACAGCTCTCTCTCTCTCTCTCTCTCTC
>JAODUH010041508.1:0-20575 GCA_027564835.1 Typhlichthys subterraneus | reverse complement strand
TTCAGATCGTATAAATCTTTCGCCTTTTACTAAAGATTTCCGTGGAGAGGAGCATTATGAGTCTCAATCAATTTTTTAATGTCCTGCTTAACAGCGGGGCTTTCTATACATGTGAAATAAACTATATCTATCTTAGTATAACCGTATACTATGAAGTATGTCTTCACTTGTGCTTATTTCTCCGCCGTGATTTCTAGGCATGACAATTAACCAAAGATCACCCGTTCATTGAACGTTAAGATTGAGCGTGTTTACGTGAATTGATTAGTGAGTAGTTAATAAGGTTCACATAGCCACAGTAAATGCGTAATAGGCGTTCGTATGAATTGATGAAAATTAACCAAAGATCACACGTGTGCGTTATTCAGTTGACGCTTAGACTGAGGTGTGTAGGTGGATTGGTGAGGAGTAGATGGTTCACACAGCCAGTAAATGCATAAAATACATTCGTATGAATCATTTTTAAACTGTGTTAATAAAACACATTATCAAGGTATAATATTAGGTGCATATATTTTGTGTATCTTTACATATTTGTTTTCATGTTGTACCCTAGTTATATTTAGCAGAAAACGAAGTGATTATATTAATGATCAAGGGCCTTGCACATTAATCACTTAATTTTCTTGAGACAAGACAGATTATTCAGCCAACTGTTTTCCGAAGCGGGCAGGTATATCGCACCCCTTTACCCATCATGCAATGCGAAACACGGTCAACTATTTGTTATAATATATAGCCTAGGCGACTACAGACTATATAGGACAATTTTACATAATTTGTATAGGCATTAGTTGTAGATGGGCTTGTAGGTGGATACAATATGAAAATATGTTTCCATTATAACACATTAAGTCCACATTTATTTGGACCGTTAGTTACAACTGTAGACTCAATATTGGCTTTCACTCTAGTCCTGACGAAGGTTAGTACACTCTTGTTTCTCTTCAGATCGTATAAATATTTCGCCTTTTACTAAAGATTTCCGTGGAGAGGAGCATTTTGAGTATCAACCAATTTTTGATGCCTTGCTTAATAGCGGGGCTTTCTATTTATGTAAAGATAACATTAATTCTCTTTTTTCAAACGTATATGTTTGAGCAAGTTATGTAGATTGATTTTCATTTGGTTCTTACTAGATATGAAGATCAACCAACGAATACCCTTGTTTGTTTATTCAGTGAACGTTTAGACTGCGGTGTTTTACATGGATTAGTACGGAGTTATAGATAAGGTTCACACAGCCAGAGTAAATGTGTAATAGACGTTTGTATTAATCATGTTAAAACTGTTAATAGAGGATCATTATGAGAATCAACCTTTTTTTGTTTTTCTAGTAATATGAAGAAAAAATGTCGAATGAGCTAGCCATTGCTATTATTAGCTGTATAATGCGTAAGTATTGAGCGATTTCAGTGAAGATTACAGTTGTTGACAGTATTTGTAGGATGATAATGCATGCTTTCAGTTTAAGGAGTGGATAACGTTCACACAGCCAGTACATGCATAATAAAAGTTAGAATGAATTATCTTAAAACTGACAATAAAACAGACGTGGAATAAAACAGACAAGGTGGAATATTAGGTGCAAATATTTTGCGTATCTTTTACATAATTGTTTTCATGTTGTTCCCTAGTTTAGTAAATGAAGTGGTTATATGAATCATTGATCATTAATTTAAGAACTTAATTTTCTTTAGTCAAGGCAGATTAATTCCCAGCTGTTTTCTGAAGCGCACATATGGAGCGCATGCCGTTACCCATCATGCAATGCGAAACATTGTTAACGATTTGTTTAAATAATATAGCCTAGGTGACTATATATATGACATTATTAGATGTTTTTTGTATACGCATTAGTTGCAGGTGGGCTTGTATGTGGATACAATATAAAAATGTGTTTCCATCCATTTGGACCGTTAACTACAACTGTAAGCTCAATATTGGCTTTCACTGTAGTCCTGACCATTGTTAGTACGCTCTTGTTTCTCTTCAGATCGTATAAATCTTTCGCCTTTTACTAAAGATTTCCGTGGAGAGGAGCAGTATGAGTAACAACCAATTTTTGATGCCCTGCTTAACAGCGGGGCTTTCTATTTATGTAAAATGTATCTGTTGCTATTTTTTCCTTCATCAAGCCATGTGTTAGATCATATTCTTTATATTTTTTTTCCTATGGTGTTTTCTAGACATGAATCAGGAATCACCCATGTGTTTATTCAGTGAACGTTTAGACTGAAGTGTTTTACGTGGATTGGTAAGGAGTAGATAAGGGTCACACAGCCAGAGTAAATGTGTAATAGACATTCGTATTAATCATTTTAAAACTGTTAATAGAGGATCATTATGAGAATCAACCAATTTTTTGCCCTGCCTAAAAGCAGGGCTTTCTAGTAATATGAATAAAAGAAAAATAATATGTTGAATGAGCTAGCCATTGAAGTTATTAGCTGTATAATGCATAGGTATTGAGCGATTTCAGTAGAGGTTACTGTTGCTGACAGTATGTTTGTATGACAATAGTGCATGCTTTCAGTTTATAGAACTAGATGCATTAAGTGTGGGTTTTATTTCACTTTTGTTAGACTGCTGAATAGTGGCATGAAAGAGGTCTGATAACCAGGAGTCATCTATAGCCTGCCAGCCATATATGATCCCTTTCTATAGTGGTTCTCAAACTTTTTACACCACACATAAAATGTTTGGCTCTCCAAGTACCACCGTTATGACCGACGCCACAATTAATCATTATCATTATGATGAGTAGCCTAGTAGTAGACTATGACTGCTACTACTACATACTCTTACTAATACATGTAGTCTATTCTTATCTTCTGTTACTGTAAGATTATTGTAATGTAATGTCAGTCTGTTAATTAAGGCTACTCCCTCAGCATAGACCAATGAGAGTTTGATTGGTCATAATCAAACTCTCATTTAGTTTAACATTCAATTAGGCCTACTACAGTCTGGCTATAGTTCTGAAATAAGGACTTACCTCTGGGAGAGAACGCCGCTGGCTATAGGCTTAAGTGTTATAAGCAGCTCACAATTAGGCAATTTTGTTGTCAGTAGGCTAGCTTACAGTAATGCACTAACTACACAATGGCAAGCAGATGTTTAAACTACGAGGTTAACAGTAACCTAACAACCAAACCTCTGCGTACCACCAGAGGAAGCATGTGTATCACCAGTGGTACGCGTACTACAGTGAGACACAGTGAGAACCACTGCCTTACGACATACTCGTTTTCCAGGATAACAAAAATCACTGTCTAATGACATTTCAATGTACTTTTACTGCTATAAGGCTATATTTTCAAAATGTTTGTTTTGGCACAGACTTTGACTGTCTGAAAAGAGATTGTTTATTTGGATTTCACAAAGAAGACAAAATAAAAATATACTTATTGGTTGTGCGTGTTAAAGGTATAGTCGGCTATTGCAAGCTAATTGTAAGCTAAAAATCTTTTTAATATAAAATTCACCAAATATCTCCTTACCGTTCTGTCTAGTAGGCTGAACTTATATATTTGATTTGCTTAATGTGTGAATGGAAGTTTACACATTCTCCGCCTCACTTAATGTTATCTGTATGCCTTTCTCTCTCTGACTGCCTTGGATTACCTCCCTGCAGTGTTTGACTACAGCTACAGAGACTACATCCTGTCCTGGTACATCCCGTTGAGCCGCGACGAGGGTCAGCTATACTCCATGTTGTCGGAGGACTGGTGGCAGGTGATTGGCCAGCTCAGGGACAGGCTCGCCGATGTAGACCTAGTCAATGTGGTGTGTTACGACATCGTCCGAGTCCTCCACACGCACTTCACCGACCTCAAGGCTGCCTCCGTACGGTACGCACACCGGCTTCAGCCGAATCACCCAATCTGTTGCCCTTATTCCTCTCCTTCCTCCATTTCCTGATGTATTCATCATACGAAGGTTGGTAATAAAATAGCCTCTCCTTTTTGTTATAGCATTGATCTACAGTCTGTAGAATTAGATTTGTTAATAGTGGATTTATACTAAATATTTACCTCATGTGATGAAAATAGAGCAGCAGTGAATTATTTAAGTGTACATGAATTAACGTGGAAGATAATATTAAACAGCTGAACAGTAATTCACTCTAAATTAAAACTGTATATTGGAATACTGTAATAATGTCTTGTCTCTCTCCTTCCCTCCTTTCCCATACCTCCCCTTATCCCCCCAGACCAGAGGAGTGCTCTAGGCCGTTTCCTCTGCATCCATGCTTGGTCAGCACGGAGTCCGAGCTGGCCTTCCTGCGCTGTGTGGCCAGGATATTGCTGCTATGCCTGCTGCCGCAGCGAGACGCTCGCTCACACACGCTGCGCTCTTGTCTGACCGAAGTCATCACCACCAAAGGTAGGACTCACCGATGGGCCGTGTGTTCCTGTTCCCAAGCAGACACACTGCCTCTCATGTGCGCACAACATTGAGGTCCATTACAGATACAGTCTGCTAAATTAAGACAGTGGAACGCCATCTTTGTTTACACTGTAATATCTCTGGCACTCAGCAGCCATTGCGTGTCTGTTGCAGTGATTGCAGAGCTTAACGTTGCTCCGTCTTTGTTTACACTCTAATATCTCTGGCACTCAGCAGCCATTGCGTGTCTGTTGCAGTGCTGAAGCCCCTGGTGGAGGTGCTGAGCGACCCAGACTGCATCAACAGAATGCTGCTGTCTCAGATGGAGCAGCGTCAGCAGCAGGCAGAGCAGCAGAAGAAGGCGTACACGTACGCCGCCTCCTACGAGGATTTCATGAAGCTCATCTCCACCTCCGCAGACGTAAATTTCCTCAAACAACTCAGGTAAGACGAGCACGTACGTTCGCACACGGGTAATCTTGAAACCACACCCCTAGAAACACACACACATCGGGTCATTAGCCGCCGTTTTTGCTAAAGGGTTGCTATGGGAACAGGCAGTGTATCCACATTGACAGACTGCTTGCTAATGTGGAACAAACGGCGTAATTGTGTCTGGTCTGGAGAAACAAGACGTTTTTTTGTTTTTTTTTGGTGTGTGATTTCAGTATGCTCTGTTTCCATGCTTTGTATGCTGTTTAGTACTAGCAAAGATATTGTTGTTATTATTATTATTATTATTATACAAAGATCATTGAAGGAGCGTTGCAATGCATTTCAGTGGAGCACAAATGGAACGCTGCAGGTCTCATAAGTGGGCGTGTCGCCGACGGCACGTTGTGGTTGGAGGCTGACGTAGGCAGCGCCCAGACCGCTACATCTACCATGCATGGCCTGAAATAAAGTCACTTTACCTCAAAACATTTTGCTGTAGAAATACTGGTATGGCCTCAGATTGATCATAGGTACTTCATTATCGCCTCCAGAGACAAATAATGGGAAATATTGTGGTGAAATTCGTGTACCTCCCCATTGACTTGCATGGAACGTTGGGTCGTTTTGGTCTGCATAAATGCCCTTACAATTGGCAGCCATGCAGAGCCGGCCTAAGCCTTAAAGGGGCCCTAAGCAGAATTTAATGTGTAAACGGGATAGGCAGAATGACAACGATAAAAAAAAAAAACGGAATATTTAACAGCTGATGGAGGAACCGTCCTTTGTATGCCTCTGTGTCCCTGTACGTTATTTATCCAGGTATCAGATCGTCGTGGAGATCATCCACGCCACCACGATCAGCAGCCTGCCTCAGCTCAAGAAACAGAAAGGTACGGCAGGGGAGCCTCGTGCACTTCTCAGACGCACCCGAGAGAGAATGAACAGTGACTGCTGGAGATTATCTCTGCTGTCGGGGGGGAAGGGGGGGTAGGGGGCTATGAGCTCCTTATGGATCAAAATGTTATCGGAGGAGCCAGTCAGAACAGGTCTTTCCTTTGAATTGTATTAGTGAATAGAAATGGTAGAGCCGCTATTCATGTATGTAGCAGCACTGGCACACCTTATAGGAAACACAGTTTACAGAGATACATTCTGGATGTATAACATAATATACAAAATATAATAAGCAGACACACAGTAAATAAACTATATATATACATTATGTAGTGTGTGTTACGGGGGTGTGGGCAACTAGCTTCCGCAGTTAAGGACTCTAATGCCCCTGAATCTGACCAATCAGAATGCTCATTAGACTATAGGCACAGCCTGCCTTCCTCCCCTATAGCCAAGTAGCTTATGGCCCCCATCGCACACAGACACGTCACTTGAAACGCGTCGCCAGCAAAACCATTGTTTTCCTTGGGTGCTAGGGGCCTGGCCATGTGCTCCTCTTTTGCACAACGCTTAGTGCTTTTCCAGTGGGTTCTTTTTTTAGACACGGATCAAAGTTAAAATATGCTGAACTAGACGCACCACTCATAAATGTCACACTTAACCCAGCCAGCCAATCTCTTTGGCCCAGATGAAGCCCCGATCACTGTATGTGATCTGGGCCTCATCATAGAGATTTTTATGAAGCCTACAGCGACTAGGGATGGCACGATTCAAAATCCAGATGTTCAGTTCCGATACCGATGTAGATACTAACAATTTGGGTATCAGCCGATACCAAGTACCGATCCGATTCCAGTGCTAACATAATCTTAATTTAAAACTTAATTTAAATTAAGAAGTAAATGACAGCCAATACCTATTTTAGGACTTGGATGCATTTCAGAAACCTGCTGCTGATAGTGTGGCCTGGGTAGGTTAGATATGGCTGATACTTGACAGTAGACCTACGTGTGTAAATACATTTAATTGGATAAGCCCCATGCATCGGTTACAACTGTCCAATTGTCACCAATTCCAATCCAGCTATTTAAGTCGGTATCAGACCGATATCCGATCTCGGTATCGTATCGTTGTCATCCCTAATAGCGACACCATCTGTATGTGATCGAGGCTTTATCAAAGAGCTTTTTATGAAGCCTACAGCGACAACATCTCTGTGATCGGGGCCAGGCACTACGAACGTGGTCTAGCATTCTGCTATCTCCCTCCCCCACACTTCTCTTGTCTCTCAGACCGGAAAGGTAAAGAGACGGCGGCGATGAAGGCCGACCTGCTGAGGGCCAGGGACATGAAGCGCTACATCAATCAGCTCACGGTTGCCAAGAAACAGTGCGAGAAGCGCATCCGCTCCATGGGCGGCCCCAGCTACGAGGACGCGGAGGAGGGGGGCGAGGAGGGCGATGGCCCCCAGAGCCAGAAGGTACGAGGGGGGTGGGTCTCTATTGCGCTGTGTTCCCGCGGGATCCAACTCAAATCTCACGGGAACAGGCAGTCTTAACTTTGCGTAGTAAGACTGGGGGGAAAAAACTGATGCCACGGGTCCCGAGGTTTGGCTAGCGCTAACAACGAAAAGGATGGAGTCTCCCATTCTCCCAGGTCAAAGTAAGCCCACACATGTAGGAGGGAGCACTCTATGGGATTGATGGGAAAGGTTTTGGTTTTTGTCATTATCAAGAACGACTTACTTTTTTTGAACTGAACAATGCAGTACATTCTGAACAATGCAGTACATTCTGAACAATGAAATTATGCTTGCGGTGTAAAACGTATTTATCAAATGATCTTCTATACAAAGTTATTTTACGGTCGCTTAGGGCACCTCATGTTGTGTTGGGACATTTTCCTTTTTATTGTGACGCTCCTTTCTGTGTTGGCACACTCTTTATATAATCTCATTTTGAGGAGTTTGTGTTTACAGTTCCAGCTAAACGTGTAATATTTTGTGATAGTACGTCCTCTTCTCCTCTCCCTCCAGATCCTGCTGTTCGACGACATCCTGTCTAACCAAGGTTGCAGGGAGCACTTCAGAGTTTACATGGAGAGGGTCGACAAGCATGCACTTATCAGCTTCTGGGAGCTGGTGGAAACACTAAAGACTGCCAACAAGGTGATACTCCTAAATCCTGGTCCTCCATCCTGGTGGGTGAGGTGTGGGTGAGATCTGTCTGCACTGACATGCATTTCCTTTCTGTGTGTGTGTGTGTGTGTGTGTGTGTGTGACAGAACGAGGTACCCCAGATCGTAGGGGAGATATACCAGAAGTTCTTCGTGGAGAGCCGGGAGATTCCCGTAGAGAAGGCTCTTCTCAAGGAGGTCCAGCAGAGTTTGGTGGGGAACAGAGGAACGCAGGTCTTCGTTAGACTACAGGAGCAGGTAGCTGCTGCTGTCAATGTAGAACTGTACTTCTCCTAGTCCATCAGCTACCCCTAGTGGGTCTAAGAAAAATAACAATCTTACAGTATCCAATTTTGCAACTAGTTTGAAAATGAAGTTAGTTTGTTCAGTCCGTGGTTCTGTCGACACACAATAATGTAGTAAAGTGTAATAATAGACCTGTCGACGTCTGTTATATCTGACCTATGACTGTCTTTTATATAATAATAATAATATATAATATAATATGTCTGTATGCAATTCAAACACATGTATTGCATCTCTATATAAGAAATAATAAGGTGTATATTGCATTAGCCTTTTGTCCAATCAAATTACACAAACAGAACCAATGCCTCTTCTTAATGTTCATCATCATGAAATATAAGACACAGGGGCTTGGCTGCTTAGCACTTGAACAAGCCTGTTAGCAGTTATGCACTTTTCCCAGTACGATTCTTTAACCAGGTCGCTGACTATAATACCATTGAGTTGGTAAATCACTTGCACAGTGCTAATTATGCTAATTCCACATTTCCGTAGCACCGCCCTTTCTTGAGCGCGTGTTTGCGTTACACCCAAAAGGTCTTCTTCTGCAGCTTCACACATTGGCCATTTCTGACCGTCCAGGTTGCCGAGACGATGAGAGATAGATTCTACCCCTCCTTCCTGGTTTCGGATCAGTACGATAGGCTCATAAGACGAGAGGAGATGCGCAGCCAATCGCAGAGCAGCAGCGAGGACAAGGAAGAGGAGGTGAGACGCACACACGCACGCACACACACACACACACACTGTACATATTTACATGGCATCTGTCAATACTACATTTGACGGACCACTCATAATTGACTAACTTCTATAATCTTGGTTCTTAATTGCAGCACAACGCGATACATTTTGATCAATGTATAATTGTTCATTCTTGTTGCCCTATCGACACCTATTGCATCTTAACCGTGCTGGAGGGGTGGGTTGCTCCCTCTGTGGTCCCTTCCCAAGGTTTCTTCCCTTTTTTACCTGGGGAAGTTTGTCCTCGCCCAGTGGGAGGAGCATGTTAAGGGGATGTTGTTTGTTTCTATGTGAAATGTAATGTGATAAAGGGCTGTAAAAATACACATCCGTGTAGATGGCTAATGCTCCTCTTGTTTAGAATGAATGTATCTTTGAAGCTAGTCATCAAACTGATTGGTGTGTGTGTGCAGTGTCACGGCTCAGACGCAGGAGAGGAGATGTGTGACGAAGCAGGCAGCAAAGCCATAAACGAGCAAGCTAGCTATGCTGCTACTAAGCTCCGGCAGCTCTACGACAAGCTGGAGTACAAACGGCATGCCCTGGGCTCCATCCAGAACGCACCAAAGCCTGACAAAAAGGTAAGGGGATGAATGGAAATCAAAGAACAACGTTGTCACCATGGAAGTCTCCAGTCAATCACAAAGTAATTTCTGGAATCACTTAAGTTAGTAACAACTTTGTTAAGGGATGCATTATTGTATTTTAAGTATTGTATAAGTATTCATTAGCAAACGTACATTTTCCCCACACTTGCACATATTGTACAAAATTTATATATCAGTATGCAGGTGAATGCGTTAATACAACTCTGTTAGGAAATCTACTCTCCCTTCAAATGCTGTCTGTCTGTCTGTCTGTCTGTCTGTCTGCACGCACTATAGTTCTAGGAAGTCAATAGATTGCCATAGATTTATCCTCTCCATGAACCATGTGACCGCTGACAATTTCTAACTTCTGTTGGCGTAACTCTGTTCTTTCCATGGCTCTGGGTGATACTATCGGTTAATACAGCTATTGGTGTGTGTTTGTGTGTGTGTAGATCGTGACCAAGCTAATAGAGGAGATTGGATCCATGGAGCGGGAACACGGTGAGCTACAGCAGCACATCAGCAGAACAGACTGGTGGTGTGAGAACCTGGGCCACTGGAGGGCCACCATTACCACTGCTGAGGTGAGCACCTACCAGAGACACTGGGGTGACAGGGTTGGGATAACAGGGTGAGCATCTACCAGAGACACTGGATGATGACATGGTGAGCATCTACCAGAGGATTTCACCATAATATTGCAAACTATTTCTCTCTGAGGGCGTTAATGAGTATTTTGAGTGTGTTACATTAATTCCAAAGTAACTACGATTAATCTGAAGCCACAACGGTATTTTTGCAGTGCACTGTTTTGGGGTAAATTGACTTGCATGGGCCAAGCATGTAGCTGTCTGGGCGCTTCCTAATCAGCCTCCACAGCAACATGCCGTTGGTGACATGCCCACTTAAGAGACCGGACATTTTTGCTTCCATTGAAATGCATTACAATCTTGTAATTATTCCTGTACCTTTTAATTTACCTTAAGAACACAACTGTGTACTAGCCTGGTACGTGGCACTGCATTGATGCAGACTACGTGCCATAAAACCTTTTTAAAATGAGAGGCTCAATATGTATGGATTTTTCATATCGTGATCTCAGAATGTGGAATTGTCATGTTGTAACGACACAAGGTCATTTTGTATGTGTGTGTGTGCGCGTGTGTGTCCAGGCTACAGAGGAGGGGAATGAGATGGTAGCCTGTTACAGCGTATGTGTCAGCCTGGCTGAGGGAGAGGAGACGGCCAACAGTCGCTGGAGTGTCCAGAGGAAACTCACAGAGTTCCAGACCCTTCACCGCAAACTAACCGAGGTAAGACTAATATAGAGTACTGCAGTGTATACTGTGTAGTATAGAGTACTGTAGTGCATACTGTGTAATATAGAGAGTACTGTAGTGTATACTGTGTAGTATAGAGTACTGTAGTGCATACTGTGTAATATAGAGAGTACTGTAGTGTATACTGTGTAGTATAGAGTACTGTAGTGTATACTGTTTAGTATAGACTGTAGTTAAGTGCTGTAGTACTATACTCTAGTTAAGTACTGTACTTAAGTGCTGCAGTAGTAGACTGTAGTTAAGTGCTGTAGTACTAGTAGTAGACTGTAGTTAAGTGCTGTAGTACTATACTGTAGTTAAGTACTGTACTTAAGTGCTGTATTACTAGTAGTATACTGTAGTTAAGTGCTGTAGTAGTATACTGTAGTTAAGTGCTGTAGCTGTAAGTAGCAGGTTTAAACAGTGACAAATTGTCTGTACTGATGTGAGATGTAATTTGAGTTAAGGTGCGCTGGTATCTCTTTCAGTGTTTTCCGTCTCTTAAGAAGCTTCAGTTGCCATCTCTCAGTAAACTGCCCTTCAAGTCCCTTGACCAGAAGTTTCTGGACAAGAGCAAAACTCAGCTTAATGCCTTTCTCCAGGTAGGCAGCAACGCAATTAAGCACAGCCACAAATACCACAATATTTTACTACCGATGTTTACTCTTATTGTAATTTTACCGCTAATGCACAGATCTTCAACGTATTTTAGGCCATGGATTTGTTAGCTCATTGCACATCATATAAAATTGTGTTGCTTATTATCCGGGCCAACAACAATTTGTAGGGTAGCCCACTGTATGCTACCTTGTATAATTGTATTTTGTAATGCCTATACAATGGTAAGCCATTCATTTGTATTTATGGATACATTTTTTATTTATTTGGAACAACATTGTTTTGGGATAAGATCATTTGACGGGTACTTTGAATGAACTTTCAGGACCCCCTGCTTAAGATCTCAGCTGCGCTAATGGATTGTGTTTTTAACGCTGTGCTCACACTGACCTCTTGTGGAGTATATTTGAAATGGCACTGAAATACTGACATCTAAAATTAGTGTTTCTCTGCAGCGTTTATTGACAGATGAACAACTGTGTCAATCAGAGGCTCTCTATGCGTTTCTCAGTCCTTCTCCAGAACACCTCAAAGTAAGTAATTATTTGCAATACATAAACTCTCATATGTAAATGCAGTACTTTTATGTAGATTGTTATGAATATTGTCATGGCAGAATATTGTCATGGCAGTTGACTGTCATCAGTGTTTGTTACCCTATTTCTCATACTGTATAATAATTGTGCAGTATTCTGCGTTTATTTCAAGGTGATGTCCATACAGAAGAAGTCCTCATTCTCTCTAGCATCTTTCCTGGAGAAACTGCCTGGAGACTTCTTTTCACATACTGAGGTATAGTTAAAATATGAGGTGCGTTCAGAATTGGCAAACCGTGGCGAACGTTCGTGACGAACATGATTGCTGTGAACTTGCATTTTGAACGATTTGTGTAAACATTCCAAAAATATTAGATTTAAACTGTCACCCTTCGTCCAGCTTCAACGTGTGTGAGAACTACTGTACCTCCTCAAACTGTTTGCTTTTGTTCGCAAACGTTTGCGGTGAGCACAATGCAAATGCAAAACTGTTTAAATATGTTTGCAAACATTAGCTATGTTTGCCAATTCTGCTAATTTGAAGTATCTTTTTTTTTGTGTGTGTGTACAGCAGTGTTTTTGACTCATGACCCCAAAAATCAGGGGTTATTAAAAGTGAATGAATGTTACCTCACATAAAAATGATGACAACTACATTCAGCTTGTTACACTGCACCTCCTGGCTGACAAACGGTTTGTGTTTAAGTTCCCAGACTGATGATGTAACAAGCAAAGCCTGCTGGTTTTAACCAGGCCAGTGGATGTACTGGTCGTAGTGAGAACAACGGTGCAGCATCTCAGACCATCTCTTAATGTGTGGTGTGTCTGTCCCCGATGGACGCGTGTCCGTCCCTGACCATACTGTGTGTGTGTGTTGGGCGTGTCTGCACCATCAGGACCAAGGGGAGGATGACAGTGATCTGTCAGACTATGGTGACGAGTCAGAAGGCAGGAAAGATGCCCTGGCTGAACCCTGCTTCATGCTCATTGGAGAAATATTTGAGCTCAGAGGCAGTGAGTGCATTATATTGTTGCTCTGTTTTCTTCTCTTACTCTTTGGTCAGACTTTTTTTGTTGTTGCTTTTCAACAAAGACTACATATTAAGACTAATATTCATAACATATGGAGACACTGTGTTTCTATTTATTTTTAACAAATAACTACCCTGCTATAGTAATTAACTATAATGCACCCTTACTGGCTGTTTCAGATCAGGGAGCTGCTGCAGAAATGTGTAGATGCCTTTGAGAATAAATTACTAAATAAATATGTTTCTTCTCCCCCCCACCCCCTCCCCTCCCCCCTTCCCAGTGTTTAAGTGGGTGAGGAAGACACTTATTGCACTAGTCCAAGTCACATTTGGTCGGACCATTAACAAGTAAGCAACCGTTTGAGGCGTGTCTGTGTGGAAAAGTTATGCTGGTTTTCTAAAATTAACATTTCTGTCTTAGTTGTCATTTCAAGTCAAGTTTATTTATATAGCCCTTAATCACATTGCAGTCTCAAAGGGCTGTAAAGCCTATATTTCACATGGAAACAAACAACACCCCCTTAACCTGCCCCTCTTCCTGGGCAAAGAAAAACTTCCATTAAAAACCCCATGGGGAGAAAAAGGGAAGAAGCCTTGGGAAGGGACAAACGCATCATTGAAATGTAATAGATTTTGTAAGTTCGCTAAGAGTTCTGTTCAGTCAAAAATATGCCCTGCCATTTATGCGGGCGTCATGAACCCAGTGCGCTACATCTCCAATGAGCACCATGCTAGTCTGTTCACCATCCAGCTCCCACAAACAAACGCACGCATGTGCATTGACTCTTCATTCATGTTCCTCATGCGAACGAAGACACCCAACAGATCTGCATGGTTTTCTTTTCAGACAGATCCGAGACACCGTAAACTGGATCTTCTCGGAGCAGATGTTGGTGTGTTACACCAACGTGTTCAGAGACACGTTCTGGCCTAATGGGAAGCTGGCACCCCACGTCCAAGTCCGCACCGACCTGGAACGCACTGAAACCAAGGAGCGGGCTCAGCAGAAACTGCTGGACAATATCCCAGGTAACGCATGTGCGTTGTAGCCTGGCTGTGGCTCTAACCTACATGTATTTAGCTGAGATTATAGTTTGGAAACCCTGGTCACATTAGCATTGTCACAGCTACCCTGCTGGCAGTCCAATCAGGGTGGGTTAGACATTGAAGTCCAGCGTGATTCAAAATGGTGGTAGAGCTAGATGAGGCCAGCAAAACAGTTGTAGCAGTGCCATTTGTTTAAAAGCTGTCCAATAGTTTAAAAAATTTACTTTTTTTTTTTTTTCTCCCACTCTTCCAGATGCCCTAGCAAACCTGGTTGGTCAACAGAACGCACGCTATGGAATCATTAAGATATTCAGTGCCCTGCAGGAGACTAATGCCAACAAACACCTTCTCTATGTAAGAATATACACATATCGTTAGCTGAAGACTATTAATTAATTTAAATAATTTAATGAATTAAACTAATATTTAATTAATGCATTACAACTACAGCCATTAAGAAGTGAGTGTCAAGTCACCGCTGTTCACTCCAATGGCCCATTGGTTCCACAGCAACAGCAGATCATGGAACCTTAAAACAGTTCCCGGAAGTTAGCCGCAAATACTAAAAACTATACCTGTACATTATATTGTAAATGTATGCATTTATTGACTACTAATTACCACAAATGTATTATTTATTATGTTATGTATCTGTATTAATTTATTCAAATTGCCCACCAAGCACTTCCTGGAACTGTTACCTTCAAAGTTTTAACTTCTGTTGGCACAACACTCTTCTACATGGCTCTGATTACTACTACTAATAATACTGTGTTCTTTCCCCCTCCTATTTATTTATTTATTTTATTTATTTAACTTATCATCATTTTTTTTTAAAGGTACTGATGGAGATGTTTCTCAAGGAATTGTGTCCAGAACTTAACGTGGAGGAAGAACATATTTGAATAAACACATAATTGGGGTTTTCAGGTTGAACTATAATTCTGCCGGTTCGTCTTTCTGGACTTTTCGTAGCAGACTAGTCATAAACTGCCCGGCCAGAACACAAAACGGACTTTGACTACAGCTGTGACACAGGCATTGTGAATTCTACTGTTGAGCTTGGTGTGATGGGATCTGTACTAGAATAGACACTCGTGATCATTTCCTCAATGTGGCAGTTGTGAAGCTGTCTGTCTAAACACAGCAGAGAAACGGGACCTCTCACAATTTAGACGGCAATCCAACCAGGCACATTACAACTATATACCACATGTACACAATAGCAGATTTAATTTTGCACTACACTCTAGATGTGAGCAAGGACTATATATTACAAAATGTGTATGCACTTGGTTCCAGACACAGACTTTATAAGTCCAGGCCCGTTGAAAACACATGTAGTGGTGTCACCTGGTTATCTATACATATGGTGGAGGTGTAGCCAAACGAGGTGAAGTTGTGACTTTCTGTTGCCCTTGTGGCAGCAGCCGGGTGTGTGCCTTGGCCCACAGACCTCAACATTCCTTGGAGCACGTGACCTGGACAACAACGCCCATGTTATGTGATCACTGTTTAAAAAAAAAAAAAAAAAATGCTTCTAATTGTGCAATATGTCATGTAAAAGTCAATGTGACTATTTTATTTGTGATTATTATTGATAGATTTTATTTTTACTGAAAAATGTTTAGAGCATTTATATAAGCAATAAATTGCAAAAAGGAATGTGTTTTTTTTTTACTCTTTATCCTTTTGTGCATGTGTGTGTGTGTGTGTGTGTGTGTGTGTGTATATATATGTGTATATACATGTATATATATAATGTGTGTATATATATAATATGTGTGTGTATGTATGTGTATGTGTGTGTATATATATATATATGTATGTATATATATATTAATGTGTATATGTGTGTGTATATATATATGTATATATGTGCATATATGTATGTCTATGTATGTGTGTATATATGTGTGTATGTATATGTGTATATATATGTGTGTGTGTGTATATATGTGTGTATATGTCTGTATATATGTGTGTATACAGAATATATATGTGTGTGTATATAATGTATATATAATATACAGTATGTATGCATGTATATGTACATTATATATATGTACTGTATATATGTATGTACTGTATATATATATGTATATATACAGCATATGTATATATGTATGTGTGTGTGTGTGTGTGTGTATGTATGTATATGCATACACAGTGTATTTTAAGAGAATTCAAATCGTCATGCATTTGGCAATGTATTGTTCAATTTGGTCATGCCATTGGAAAATGCATTTGGCAATTCAAAGTGTTAAGTACAATTCAAATTCAGTTTGAAATATTTTGATTAGAAAAATGTAAAAAGCTCAACCAATTGTAGCATTCCATATAATGGAACAGCAGTTCCGTCTAAAAAAAAGTAAGTAAATTGGTCAAATTCAACTTATGTGTGCGTGTGTGCGCCTTCGAGATGTCTGGAACGCATCATAAAACAGCGCACAGTGACACCTGGTGGTTTCAGGGAATTAACCATGTGCAGGGGCGGGGGCTGAGGAGCGTCTTCAAAATGTAATTAAAATGTATTTACACATCCATATAGACCTAGAATATGACGTATAAGACGCAAATCATTTCAATGGAAATAAACACTTGGTTTGAAATGTTACCAGTTTGGATGTATTCGTTTCTCTAAATGCTCACACACTGCCTATTATTATTATTATTATTATTATTATTATAGGTTGTTAGAAGGCGATGTCTCCGGCTGAACGTCATTAATCACGTGATCTCTGTTGTGCCTGAGCATCAGTATGGAACGGTGAATAAATACATCATTGCCATCACTACCAAGATTATACTTTGGTTTAATTCCGATAACCACATATGTAGACTTAAAACCATTCATCACGTAGTATGTTTCACAGATCGGGTACTGTTAACGTCTAGGTAATTCAGCAATTTTCCTGTCCGAAGAGACTACCGTATAGTTATTGTGTGAAAAGTTGGCGTTCCTAGCTCGGCCACAATATTCTTTGTGCTACCGTCATAAGGTTAGTATATTTCTACTAAACTCCTGGTAGTGTTTGAAGAAGATAATTTACTGTGTGTAGGCCACAGCCTACTTTGATCTGAGCCTCTGAAATGTTCCACATTATTATTGACGGTACACATTTTACGTCGGCTAGCTATGTGAAGTAACACTAGCATGCAGGGGTTGTGTATGCTATGGTTGCTTGAGAACAGGAATAACTACGAATAATGTGCATAGCCACCACAGGTATATAAACTATTTCTACATGCGTAGCAGAAACACATTTCATTCTGCAATTGATACCTGTGTGGCTAATGCATAATCTACGAGTTGTGGTTGAGATACCGAGATCAAAAGTACAGTAGCCTTCTTCTGTTGACTCCTCATCCATGCTGTGTGGAACGATATTCTAGTGAAGTTTTTATTCAGAGAGAAAGCTGTTGGGGTACCCCAGTCTTCATACTGGGTACATTATACCACAGTGCCAAACATGTTTGTGCGGCCATCTCCTAATATAAAGTGCCATTAGATACCATAAGAGTAAAACAAAAAGTAAAAAATGTTGTCAATATTTCTACATGTATTTTCTAGTCGAATTCAATGCTACTATAATACTGGTTGACTTGATCCACCAACATAAAGACTAAAGTTGCAGAGGGCAAAGCTATGTTACCATACTTGGTTAGCGCTCATGCTGATTACTGTTTTATTCAACTTGTACAGGGGTCTTCAAACTGCAGCTCCTGAGCCGCTCTACAGTGGTTCCCTGTGTCTTTTCCAAACATCATATAGAAATTAATCTAGGGTCTGTCTGAAAATATAATGTTGACAGCCTGTCAAAACATGGATAGACGGGAATTCATTCTCATTTAGGTCTAATGTTGATGTTGTGGCTCCAGACAGATAAATAATAAACGTATGGGCACAAATGGCTCTTTTGATTGTAAAGGTTGCAGACCAGCAACCAGAATATTGGTGAGTCAGAAGAATGTTCTGGTTCATGTAAAATGTAATTAAAACATGTTTTCAGTAACTGAGCTGTTACTGACATATAATTAAATGTTAGACCTTCTAGAAATGATGTTGTCCCAAATCAATCAGAGCCTATGAATCTATCATTAAGGAGAACATTCCACCCTCTACAAAATCTGCAGTCCACAGAAAAGGTACAATACATGACAACAATTCAGATTCTCTGCCTACACGCAACTTTAAGCTGTTGATGCTTAACCTGGGTTGTGTTTTATCAGGTGATGACGGCTATGGTATGGGTCTGCCACTTGGTGTCGACTACGAAAGGAAAAAACAGAGGCTTCAACAAGAGCTTCACATGGACTACAAACGCTACATGTCTCAGGTGAATCAGAAATGTGCCTGTGCTTGTTACCTGTATCTGTTACCTATAGACATGTATCAGTAGCTGCTGCATGTGTGATGTTCCACATCCTGCCCATGTTTGGGTCACAGTTCCGTAGACTAATCTCTCTCTCTTGCAATACATTGTCCTGTGTTGGAATGAATATGAACTTTATACACTACAATTTTTTAGAGATAGACGGGTACAATGATTCAATTATATTTTTCAGTTTCTCCATTGGTGGTATAAATCAGGAAAACTCATTTATTAAGGACACATTGACTGTTTAATCATGGATATTACAAGCTAGTATTTTATTGGCAGACAAATTGGTTGGGCACTCCAAATGATAAATTGCTACTTGTCAACGTGGTTAGTAATCCAGATCTACTGCTGATCTTTCATTACATAAAGCATCTGTGAAGTTGGTCTGAAATAATGGCTTGCTTACAGTGTACATTATAATTAGGAAAATTGTGTAAATTTTTATGTCAAGCAACTTATTACAGTGTGTACAACTACAAGTTGAGGAACAGGTTGGGCTCTTCGGAAACCTAACCCAGTTCCACGGCCTGGAGTCTACCACGCTAAACCCACAGCTATACCATTGTGGCTCTAAAACAGTTGGTTAAACCATTTCTCACATGTGGCCATATGTACAGACCCCATATGAACAAAAAAAAAGGAACCTAATAAACAAAACGAACATATTTGTAATTGTTAAATTATACTTTTTTGTTTTTTGTTTGTAGCTGTGTGATTAAGGTTACAGTACACACATGTTGCATGGGTATGGCTTTAACACTGCCGTACATGCCTCCCCCGCAGGATCACCACGCACCTCTCCTTAAAGCCCAACAGGATGGCCCACCTTCCAGAAGAGTTGCAGCCACTCTGACAGGGCACAGGAGGGAGGTGCGCAGACCCCTGCGCCTCTCCCGTGCTAATGCCCCTGGCCCTGGTCAGGACCAGGAGGTTGCTAGGCAGCCGAGGAGGCTGGTAGACCAGGGGTCCGACGACAACGATGATGATGGTGATGATGAGCGGCAGGATGAATACACAGGGCTGAAGGCTGGACTTGAGAACAGAGCGTTGCACCCTGACCGCAGGTAGCTTATGATGACTTTCCTTTTCAGTGTGTCAACTTCATTTGAAATGCGTTGGTTTGACATTTTGAACATCTCCAGCAGGGAATTGATGGCACCCACGAATGGAAGATTGCAGCCCTCTGAGGAAACTGTAGATCTAACTGCAGGAAGGTATGTGAAACTCTGGAACAACTCCCAGCCCTTCTATTAATGATTTTCCCTGCCAGCTCATTTGCTCTCTGCACTTACTTGCCGCAGTACATGCTGCACGTTAGGGGAATGTGCTGTGTCACTTGGTGTTTGTGATTGTTGAGTAATCAGTATGTCTGGGCTCGATACACTGACTCCAGGGGGAAAAGGGAGAATCCCGTGAGGAGCACCAGAGCCAGAAGGAGATCCAGGGTGCTGACTAATACTGATGAGGGCCAGTTCGCCACTGGACTTTTAATCGGTAAGGTCCACAGCTTATGAATAGACGTCAGTTACCCTTGGGGTTGAAGCGTTCTGCAGTGATTGTTCACAGGCTTTTCATCATCAACATTCTGATGAATATGTTCAGCCCAGCCTTTTCCTCCCCCTCCCCTCCAGGGAGACCCGATGAAGAGGATGTGCAGCAGAGGAAGAAGGAGCTCTACAGACAGGAGCTGCAGGAGCAGATTGCAGAGCAGCGCAGGAACAAGAAGAGGTGGGCATCCGCAAACCTTTCAATCCTAACATTGACATTTCTCTGACATTTATATTGCACAGCATCAGGAGCACAGGCTACACATTCTGGAAGGTAGACACTAGGCAATAGGGATGCACCGATTAATCGTCAGGAATCGGACGATTTCCACTCAAAATATGAGCTTGGCGGTAGTCCCATTTTCCCAGCTAATGGCCGATGCGGAACACCAGTCATTGTTGTGAATTGTTGTCAATCAAATGTAACGTTGACTTTAATTTGGCCTTGAATTGATTGTTTACTTGGATTAAAATGTATCTTCCTGTGGGGGGGGGGGGGGGGGGGGGGGGGGGGGGGGGGGGGGGGGGGGGGGGGGGGGGGGGGGGGGGGGGGGGG
>JAODUH010041487.1:0-20580 GCA_027564835.1 Typhlichthys subterraneus | reverse complement strand
AGAGAGACAGAGAGAGAGAGAGAGAGAGAGAGAGAGAGAGAGAGAGAGAGAGAGAGAGAATCATGTCTCCAGCTGTTAGGACATGCCTGCTTTGAGCTGCTGTTGCTTTAATGTGTGGAGCAGATTAAGCAGGGGGTCTTTGTGAGGGACGGGCACTGGCCTCTGAATGCATGCGTTCTTGTGTGTGTGTGTGTCTGTGTTCTCTGTGCTCATATATACGTCCATACATGCACTCTCTTCTCACAGGCAAGTCAGCCTCATTAAATTGTTTCTAGAAATCTTCAAAGCAGCCCCTCCTCTTGTGTATAGCCAATGGGCCAAATAGCAGGAGTAGCGTGTGGTAGTCTCCACAAGATAGCCATGGTGCTTCAATGGGTTGTTCACACTTTACACGAAAGCATCACCTGGGGTCTGACAATTGTTACGTAGACTTCAGCTACAGTGTCTGTAGCAGTGTGCCGTACACGGGCCAGCTAAAGGCCTGCAGTGAAGTTCAGCCGGTGGTCAGGTCAGCAAAGGGCCAGCGTGTTTGGAGAAGTTATACATCCCACAATATTTACGTCTCATCTTTATCTCTGCTTCAAGAGACAGCCTTTAACCATGTGCCGTGCGCGGTTATTAGAGTGAATGTCTTTCTTTTGTGTAGTCTCCCTATTATTTATATTATCTTTAATAGGCATATGTGTGTGCATAAGGAATGTAAAATAAGCCTCAACAGACAATCAATATTTAGAGACAAGACATTTTGACGGTAGTATTTAGGATGTTGGAGTGCTATGATACAGTACATGGAAGTATGTACTTTTTTCGCTTACTTTTTTTTTTACTTTTTTTTTTTATCAGGTTGGTCTCATTGATATTAACAATCTCTTTTGCAAGAGAGACCTGGCCAATATAACAGCACATTGCATACATACACACACACCATTTACAGTATACATTCATTTGCAAAATGAGGCAAGAATGATCGTTAAACAGTTTGAAATTATATAAAATATACAGTGTATAAAACATATATATATACACACACATACATACACATACACAGATATACATACACATACATACATTATACTATATAATAACTTTCCAATGATACAATTAATGATCAGTGCATGTGTAGCCTCCAGCTAATAATTCCAGCACTGATTGCAACATGACTTTAAATACATTCAGAGAAACCAATTTCTCTATGGTCCTTCTGCAGTTTGTTCCATGAATCTTGGGCTGAAAACTGAAAGGCTTTCGTCCCCAACTCTGTACGTGCCTTTGATACACTCAGTAGAACCAGTGTTTGCGACTGCAGGCTATACTGAACACGTCTGCTGCACAATGTATTTACATAAATACAATGGGAGCTGTAAATAAAATGTAATATATATGTAAATAACTTCATCCTGAGCTTTCTCACAAAATATCAATGTGGGGTTTAAAAGATAGCCGCTCATCAAGAAAACTGTACATTTTCACACCATGACCCTGGGTAACTGCCCAGGCTAAACAGAATCACTCAAGACGCTCGGCCAGGGTGGGGCCACCAACCAGCGTACGAGACGGGGGTGAAAAAGTGGGTGTCGGCCCTCTCAGTTACGCTGGCAGGATTGGGTGTCATTGCTTAATAACTAACCCCGTCACCATTTCTGAAAGAGGCTGGGGTCAGACACCGATTATTCCACACACCCCCCCACCCCCCTGCATCTGCTACATTATTCACTCTGTCTTCACCTGAGAAGACCTGTGTGGGCTGGAGACAGACAGACACACAAGCATTGTCACGTCCTTCTGTCCAGGGACGTTGCCAATCTCGCCAGGCCTATTTTAGAGGAGCCAGCACCCCCCCTAAATTTTTTTTGAATTAGTCTCCCCTGAATATATCTATCATTGGACAGAGCAGGCACAAGCTATAATAATTACACTGAGCAAATTAAACACAGGATCTCTCTCTCTCTCTCTCTCTGAAGGACTGTAGTGATGGCACTATGCCCTGCCCCGATTTGTGTGAATTTATGTATTACATTTGTACTACATTTGTACTATTTGTACTTTCACTTATTTGTTTTGGTTTGTTGTGGAAGAGTAATTATTGTTGATTGAACAGCAATTGTAATATTGACAAGACACCATTGCAGAAATGTTAAGATTTGTTTTATTTTTTTTCTGCCTACTGAATTCACAATCATCCGTGTTATTTGCATGGATTTGTTTTTCCTGCAAATGTTTTTGCTACATATTATAGCCATTTGTATTGGTTTTGGATGGATGGTAAAGGAATTATCTAAGTCATATAGGTCTATTATATAGTTATTTCACAAAAAATATGATAGAAAATATATTTTGGGGTTTGAAAATTTATTTTTACTGGGGATCATATCTCCAGACCCCCCTTAGTAGAGGCTTAGCCCCCCTATCCACAAATCTAGAAAATAATTCTCCAGAAAACTCGATGAAAAGCCTGTGTGGGTAAATGAGAATGCCCATCACAGCTAGTAACACTGCCATCTTCCAATCTTCTCACAAGCCTGAGCTACCTTGGTCCAGCTTATGTTTAGTTAGTTAGTTAGTTAGTTAGTTAGTCTGACCACGTCTCACACACATCACAACAATGTTATGATGTTTTTTTAATGGTACTTTGTGACACATTGTGAAGTAGTATAGTGGAGACCTTATAGATTGTCTCCAGGGCTTCCTGGAGCCAATGACATTAACTCAGGGTGACGAGAAGCACTCTGCTGAGGCCAGGGCAGCGGGCACCCTTCTGCTGTCAGTCAGGTCATACTCCAATATGATCACTGGCCGTTGGGTCAGAGTGCCACACATGCTCCTTCTGACTGGCGAGGCATCTGGACGTGCCATTGGCTATCTTCCTCTGACGTCACGCTCAGGGTAGGAAAAACGAAATAACAGCTGATAGTAGTGAAAACAAGCTGACGTTCTACTGTTTCCATGGCGATTTCCCACCCTGAGGGTGACGTCAGAGGAAGATGGCTGCCGTGTGAATAATGTCCAATTGACCTATCCCAAGCCCCGCCCCACCCCTTTCACTTGTCCTACATAGTTACTGTAACTAGGTATGACAAAACCGCATAGAAAGCTATTACAGGAAAACAGACAGTTGAGGGGGGGGGGGGGGGGGGGCTCCGTCAGATAAAAAAAATGCTCAACTGTGGAGGACATGTAAAAGGGGCGGGGCTTGGGATATGTCAATTAGAGCACGTGCAGTTTCCAGGCAGGGTTCAGATGCTGAGGATGTTTTCACTATAGGACACAGCTCACACGTTTGTGTGTGTGTGTGCGCATGTGTGTGTTCGTAGGTCTATATGTGTGTGTATATGTGTATACCAGAGACAATGAGATATCAAGAGGGAGGATGGGTTATTGAGGTTACTAAGGAAGTAGGGCATGTGATTGAGCAGCCGTGTGTGTGTGTGTGTGTGTGTGTGTGTGTGTGTGTGTGTCTGTTTGGCTTTCCCAATTGCTCTCAGCTCAATGTTCAGCTCAAAGTGTGACCAGAGTGGAGAGATAGCTCTGATTTATTCATATTCACAAGATAAAATTATGAAAACCTAAAATATTACAGACTATTTCATGTTTATAGCTATCATAACTGATGTGTTTATTTAAGCTGCCATAAATATTGTACTTGATGTTTGCAATTCTTTTCCCATTTATCCAAGATAGCTGATGATCAAGCCATTGCCAGTGAAAAATAAGCTACTGTAGATATCGTATTTATGTTCTATTTTTTTCCACCACGACTAAAGAGATAAATATTGGTGTCCGCTCCTTGAACCAGGAACTTAAAACCAAAGGGCTGGCCGTGAGCCAGCAAACTTAGCATGAACTCATCTTCCGTCTATAGAATTTAACATGGATAAGGCTTAAATCAGTTAGAACAAATGTAATAACAAAAGCAATAGAGATAAACTAACTGGACTCAATGGGAACAGGCAGCCAACCCTAAATTTACTGTACAAGCCTTTTATAGTAAATAAATTAAACGTGACACTCTTCAACATCTTATATCTTTCCCTTGAGTATTTTGTATTCAATAAAAGCCTAAGCATTTCTGACTATCTGCACTCTCAGTGTCTTTCTGTTCTTTACTGACATTTTGCAGGTAATTAGGAAAGTGGGAATAACAGTGTATCATTGCCCTTTTATATCCCTTATTTAATGCTTGCAGTGGGCTTTTCTTCTTCAACAATCACTAAAATGAGGAATCTCTTTTTTACTGCTGCAGAACAAAAGGGCCCCGCTATCAATGCTTCCACTTCTCTGGGCCTTTGTTTGTTTCAGTGCTCACTCATGCAAGAGTGATCAAGTTTCCAATATCACACTGAGAGAGAAAACTAATCCCCTCTTCTACAGCTCAACTCCACCACTTTGCACAGGCTGCAGGTGGGACAAAGTCCAAACCGAGAGTTCTGGTCAATTGATAGTGGACAGGAACCAGCTACATCTGACTTCTCTCACACAGCTCATTGGCAGGGTATCACACTTGAAGAGCTAGGAGAAACAGGAGTTAGAGAGAATTTTGTGAGTGAATCCTGTCCAAGCATTGGGCATTAACTAGTTACTAGTAAGTAGTTACTGTAATATTATAACTTTCTTCAGTAACTACTAGTAGTGTAACTAACTACTATTTCCAAAACAATATTAATATTACAATTACTAATCTAAGCATACCATAAGAACGAGATGTCTTGTCCTAGAAAATTTAGGGTAGGCAAATTGAACCAACCTGTCCAATCATCTGGTTTGAGAGGATGCAATGTCTTCACGTTGGCTGATTGTTGACTCCTAAGGTTAATTGTTCCAATAGGATTCAATTCTAAAATGAGCTGGCTGCACAGGTTGTCATTTTTAGGGCCCTAGAATAAAACCTATCAAAAATACAATGCAAGTAACGTTATGCTTGACCACACTCACACTGTTTTAACTGGATGATAGGCGATCAGTAGCACGGGTAAAACATTTTGGCTACTTATACTATTTAATACTAGTACTTGTCTTTTTTCCCCACTTTTTAGGAATTTGCCAATTCTTTTCCTAGCGATTGCTCACACTATGTCAGCTGACTCGTGCTTGGTGAAAGCAGCAAGTGCTACTGCTACGTGGAATTTCCCTTCCACGTGTCTGAATCACGATCTGAATACTAGTTAAGGAAACCGCGTAGGTATAATAAAAACAAACACGCCGATTGGTTAAAAACAGCAGGCGCAAACATATCTTAAAGGGGGGTTACCGTGTTGGCCTGATATACAATAATGTATGCCGTCAAAAATCTATTTGTCTTTAAGAGCACAATTTCACCCGCCCCTAAAAAGGCGGAGCTAATGTCTGCGAAATGAAACCAGCTTTGTTGCCGTTTCTCTCGCAGAATGAATGTTGTCGTTGGGGTGAAACGGACTAAATGTAGACTATTTGATTTACTACGGCTTTGTTACTATCAAATGTGTTTTGTGTTTGGGACAGGCATCCGATTTAAAAAACGACTGGTGAGTAGCCTACGTAATTTATTGAACGTGTCCTTTGTTTAATACTCGGCAGGGGATAGTTGGTAAACAATATCATATTACCGTATTACAAACACGCAACCCGTTGTTATCGTCAATATGCTATAGACTAGCTTCAATTCAGACATGATCTCTCCTTTACAAGGCAGTAAGCCCGTCCAACAAGAATTGGGTTGATCATTGACAGTCATTTAGAGTAGACATTTAAATTCTACCGGCTTTCCCGGTTAAACTGGGTCTCGGTCACCGAGTGCATTTCGTCAGTCGGCACTGTCATTGTGCCGGTAGACGTGCTTGTTTCTGACGTTGTCTCTTAACTTAGTCTTATACGAACAGGCTTCTTGTTTGACTTAACTTCTTGTTTGACTTAAAATGTTAATTTCACGAATGGATAACACCCTGTTTCTTTTGTATGTACTTAATTGTGTATATGTGTACCTTCTACGCAATAGAATATAGTGTATTAAATCCTCAATCTGCCAAGATGTTTAATTATGGGTTGTTTCTTAGCGCAAATAGAAATGGTTCTTTAAAATTTTTTAACACTGCTTAGCTATTAATGTACTATAGGCTACCTAACGTAGCCTTCCAGATAGGTAAAGGCAGAGTATTAGCTGAAACCGGTGCGGTCTGTGGTTCTTGATGATGTTGGATTAAATCTGTCAACAATGTATCCGCTCCTTACAGTATGTCTTACTACTGGCTTTTAGCATTATGTGGTCGGCGGCAGAGGGAGCCACTGCATCTGACAAGACGTGAAAATGAGCAGGGCGCATAGAATAACTGGAAGTTGAGGCTATTTTTTTCAGAATGTATGTTCTTGCGCTTGTGTTTGTCATAACAAGACATTAAGTGGTTTTACACACAGGGATTATTGTGAACGCACACAAGATAGCGTGAGGTCTCAGCGCATTACACAGGCCAATCTGTTTGTTAGGTGTAGAAATGAAAACTCCTTCTCAGGGGCAGGCAAGCTGACAGACACAGGCAGGGAAGGGAGAGTGGCTGAGGATTTTCCTTAAAGGCTGTAATTATCTCTCTGCCATGGACCTTCATTTTGGAAGTGTGGTAGTAACCCTGCATTACAACTGAATGGCAGATTCAGGTTGGACTGGTGAGGGTAGTTTTCAACCGGTGTTCTCTTTGACCCGTCTATGATTCAAGGTTGAGTGCATGATTGATACTGGAGATATTGGTTTGTGACATTGTTGGAGATATGGGGAAGTGGAAACACATGTTACTCTATAATAACTGACATAATGTTTATGTGAAACATTTTTAACAATGTATGTAGTAGAAAAAATAACTTTTTTTTCTGCTCTGGTGAGTAGACAATTATGGGGCAGTTGAGAGAAACAATACTTTTGCTATGTTGGCCTGCATAGAGTTAGAGCCACTACCCCTCACTCAGCCATGTCCACCAAAGTCCTATTTAGGTAAATTTAGCTCTACCGAGTCTCCTAACCACACCAATTGTGTGGTTTCATCACCGAGATGAGCTTAACCACGTCCTCTACATTTGGAGGCAAACCTTTTACTCATTATCTGTATCACAACTCGCACTGTGGTTTTTGTCATTCATTATGAATCAGAAAGGTTGCCTTTTATAATACTGGGAGTGTTTTTAAAGCCAGTGTTCAGTGTCCTGGATGAGGTCACCTCATTAGGTAGCCTGTTTAATGTCAAATTGTGCATTGTCCACAGATAAACCCCTTACAGACATACTGTTCATGTAAGTAGACACACATCTCTGTATCCAGCTCTAATAATAATTGTCCCTCCCACCTTAAGGTTACTTACTCTGTAGTGCCCCCGTATGGACGATGAAGAGGATGATGTATTTGAGCCAGACACAAACTGCAACTGGCAGCACACCACCTACCGCGAGATAAAGTGCAAAGATCAGGGCACACAGACACACGGCCCTACACCGGCCAATGGCATGCTGCCCTGCGGCGTTGCAGAGGAGCCCAGACAACTGTTCATCGGTGAGCCTCGATTGTGATAACGTCACAGGTTGACGTATGGGAGCGTAAGAATGGATAATATTGTAGCTGTGGTTTTCACACATTATGGCGCCTGATTGTACGAGTCACTGTGTCATTTATGGCCTGTGTGAAAGTGTACCCAGCTGCTTTGCTGTTCAGAAGGCGCCAGGCTGGCGCTGTAGCTCTGAAGACGTGACATGACCATCACCTATAAGTGATAACAGGGAGGAATGACTATCAGTGACAGCTATAAAATAACAGGCTGTATCGGCACCATGAGGAACTAGGCCATACATGTCACTCTTTCTAGTCAGCTCCATAGCAACAAAGTGATCTTGACCACACACATTAACTTCCATTTGTTTGCAGATTATAATTGACTTGACTGACATTTCATTAAAAAAAAGAACAAGAAAATTAAAAAAAAATTATACAAATAAATAAATGTTAAATGTTTTTCAGAACAATAAACCAATTGCTAATATCATCGGTGCTCTGCAGGAAACGCAGGCTATCGATTGCACTTCCCTGCACACTTTGAGCTTGGCGGAGACCAGGGGAGCAGGCAGCAAGAAAGGGAGGACGAGGAGGCGGTGGAGGAGGACGAGGAGGAGGAGGAGGAGGAGCCAAGTGGGCCGGAGGAGGGGCAGCGGCAGGCGTGGGGCCAAAGCATGGAGGCCCACATTGGCCAGAAACTGCGGCTGGTAGCAGACCAATTCCACCGGGAACACGTGCAACTGGTGGGTGATGGACGGAAGTCCGACTGTGTTATTATTGTGTCATGTATGCCAAACACTGGGCGGAAAGCACACGGCTGGATTAGAAGACAAGATAACTCAGGAGCACACATGCACAACAGGAGGTTTTTAATACGTTATCATGCTCATATGGGCCCATGCCATTAGAGGGGGTGTGGTGGGGGTCGATGCCTTCACAGTTATGTACCGGCTGGTACACAGTACGTTAACCTCCTGTTCTGACCCTGCATCCTCCCCGTCCACTCCCCCCTCTCGCCAATACACAGATATAGCCGACCAGGACACCCACCCCCCCTCCCCCACCCCCCGCCTCCTCTTCCTGTTTATTTCTCTCTGCTTCACCCTCGCTGTCTTCCCCTGTTTCCTCTCGACTGGTAAGGCAGTGGGGGTTGGGGGGGGAGTGGGGGGAAGGTGCATTGTTGGCCTGGCCGTCAGCAGCACACCAGCACACCAGCACACCGACACCGTCCACCAAGTCGCTCTGCCGCGCTACAGTACGTGTTGCTGTTGGCTCACCACCAACGCACACACGTACCCGTGGGAGCTGTGTGCGCTCCACCGAGGGCTACATGTCGCCTGGAGAGGGAAACACATGGCGTCTTACACAAATCACCACACATAGACATTTCGCACTCTCTTTTGTTTTTGTGGGATATGTGTGTGTGCGTGTGTGTGTGCGCGCGTGTCACATCCACGCGTGCGTTCATGCGATGGTAAAGTAAAAAAAAGAAAAAAAGCAGAAGTGGCGGGGGAAGGTAAACATGTGTTGCAACCTGAAG
This sequence comes from Typhlichthys subterraneus, assembly GCA_027564835.1. NCBI lineage: Eukaryota > Metazoa > Chordata > Actinopteri > Percopsiformes > Amblyopsidae > Typhlichthys > Typhlichthys subterraneus. The sequence goes on along the minus strand of JAODUH010041487.1, from coordinate 11,539 downwards.
CTGAATGCGTGAGCCCCGGAGGGGAACAGCTGTGGTTGCAGGGAGACTCCACTCAGACCCCTTTCCTAGCTGACGACCACAGCCACGGGAAACGCCCTAAATAAGAGGCCCCCACAGTCTATGGAACCGAGACGGCCATAATGACCGTGTAGGATAGTATAGCGGGGAGCTATCTGCTTACAGTAATAGGCTGATGCTGATAATGGGAGAGGGGATGGAAAATACACACCAATGCTCTCTTTGCCACTCGCAAACCTTTCCCAGCAGAGCGGGCCTCGCCCGGTTTGTTATATTGGAGTCTGACGCAACATGTATGCCTTCATAAACAACTTCTTCTTTTCACGTCGACGCCAAATCAAATTTCACATTTCTTCTCACACCACCACCATCATCTAAGCTGAGGTTATTATTATCACATGAGCTGAGCATGACTCACGTATTGTGAGAGTGACACACGAACACGCTAGCAGACAGACTGACAGACAGACACAAGCGTGCAGATGTACCGTATGTGTGGCTGGGAGGCAGGCAGCGGCCAGTCCTGTGTGAAGGGTTGGGGGGATAGGGTTGGGTGGGGGGGTGCAGGAAGTGTCTGAGTTACTGTCCATTACTGTCTGAGTAAACAGAAGCAAGAGTGAATCAGTAACAACGGGTTTATGATGTCATAACAAGGCATCGCACGCACTGTGCGTGTGTTTGTGTGTGTTTGTGTGTGTGTGTGTGCGTGTGCGCGCGTGTGTGTGTGTGGGAGAAAAACTGCACTTGCCACATACAAGAAATGAAACTCAAATCGTGACTTTATAAAAATAGAAAAGTTGTCGTGACTGCATATTCACACAATAACTAAAACACTTGCCAGTTGGGCAGCTGGAGAGCCCTGCTCAGCTAGGTGTGAGACATGCTTGCTGTCCAGTCTGTGTGACAGCCACACTGTAAAGAACATACAGCATCCCACTGGCTCTGTACCCCGAGGCTTATCTGTTGTGATTCCAGTGCTATCTCCTAACTCTGGGGAGCAGTTAGCTAGGACGTACACTGTTTGTGCGTGTGCCTTGTTATATTTCTATCTGTCTCTCACCTGGATAGTGGCCTGTCTTTGTCAGCCCTGCTCCTCCCTGTCAGTGGAGGAGCACTATCGCACTGAGCAGACACTTGTCTCTAAGCCAGCCGAGGCCCTCTTGACAGCCATCTCGCTGATGGACCGTTGATGGAGCGGCATAGCTGTGTGTGTGCTCTGCTTGGGAGCCCCTGGCAAGAGCAGGGATTAGATAGCCTAGCCGCGTATGAGGGGAGTGCTAGCGGATGCTGACAGATAAATTGCTCCTCGGCCTGAGGAGGGCTGGAGGGGGGGGGGGGGGTCCCCAGAGGAAAGCTGACATTAGCCCGCCTGCCATTGGAGACAGGGCAGTAATGACGGTCACAATGGCAGGAAGACTGCTCGGGTCTGCGCAGGGAAAGGAGCAGGGTTAGGTTTCACCCCCGTGTTTTTTTAGGTGAGACGACTCCCTCTGCTTTCGACAGGAGGTGTTGAAAGCAGGGTTCAATGTCCGCTGTGTGTGTGCGTGCGTGCGTGCGCGTGCCTGCGTGTGTGTGTGTGTGCGTGAACAGCATTTGTGGTTTTATCTTTGCAGTTTCGCAGAGGGAATAACACTCTCATGTAGAGACCGTGAGAGTGGATCTCAATTTGAAATAAAAAATAACTAGGCGGGTCTGGAGGTGATGTCCATTTCTGTGCTTCTCTTATCATCTAATATTACAGGTCAGCATTGGTTTGTGTCCTTCAGCTCCTTGTCTCCTCCCTAATATGACTAACGTGGACTTTGTGGCCACTTGTGTGCTCTAGAGATAAGACAGAAGTTGTGCTCAGCTGGCTTGACGGAGAGCCCACACGGGACTCTGATAACGCACATCAGGCTAATATCAGAGTGACGACGTGCCGCATCTGGCTAGACTGGCTCTCTGTGCCTGGCTAAATTTAGAGGCTGATGATTTTGACAGTTGGTGGAGTGACTCGTGACCATGTTGCGACAAGCCTGCCTACACCACTCTATCGCTCTCTCTCGTTCAGCATGGCAGTGTGAAAAGTAAAAGGCCACTGTCAGGGACTTTCTGTGTTTTGTGGAGACTTGTAGAATTGCATTTGTGCTGTTAGCTTGCGTGACACCTGTTGGTGTAGTCGGCCTCTTGTTTTATTTATGATGAACAGCAGACAGTGAGCGGTCTACACATCTCTTGCTGACGTGTACATTATATTCCACATTCACATACATTCATTATTGCTCCCTATCTCTGTCATCACGAAAATGGAGCTGCTTGTTGTGTCTATAATAATTAGTTTTCATATTCAGAGAGGTTGTGGGGACATAAGTGTTTAAAGCCGTGCTAGCTGCATGCATGTTGTGAAATTATCCAATATGTACTGTCTAATGTGTTCACAACGAATGCATTGTTGTTATGATTACAGCCTTAGCTAAATATTAACATGTAACTTTTACTGCAGATTTATTGTTTATTAACAAACATGTTTTTTTTTTCACGATTATGCGTTGTGGCTCATAAAGCTGTTAGCACTTTAAGTTTTCTGATATGTTTCTAAACTTGGTTTTTGCTTTGAGCAAAAGTGAGTGAGTGAGAGGCTCTGCATATGTAGCAGCAATCTGGCAAAAGCTTATGCAACACACTGCAATGTGCACTGCACTTTGACTGGAATAAATACACCTCAAGGCTTATCATATGCCTGCTCTTAGCTGGTGAAAATAGGTCAGTGTTTGGATACTACCTCACCAGTCATGTAAATATGGCATATCTAATCTATGCTGTCTGTCAGACATGTTGGCTGTGGTAAACAGTTACCAAGAAGAAAATGGTGTACTTGTTGCATTGTGTTGAGGAGCTAATCTAAGGTCTTTTGTTACTCATCTTAAGTTTATAGGCCTGCCCTGAAAATAGCTACGGCCTTATCAGGTATGGTGGAGTCTGCGTTTCGTCTGTGGCTGGGCTTTTGGTGGGCAGACCTTGAGCTACTGTAACGCTCTACCACTCTCCTGTAGATATGAGTTCCAGGTTCTTCCCAAGAGCTCCCTAATCCCATATAGTGCAATTACCTTATCTTCCCTTCTCAATGGCAGAGATAGCATTATCCTTCTAATCGCACACTATCCAATTGGCTTGCATGCCAGTGAGAGAAATAATGCTCCTCCTGATACACTGCTTGTTGTCGCAGTCACAGAGCCATACGATGTAGGGGTTCATAGCATTATTAGACATGGTAGATGTCTGATGATGTTAAGACTAGGGATAGAAGATGGCGTCCGGTGTCTGCTTCTATACCTCTTCACCTCCCTTATTGTATCACATATCACTGGATCATTAAGTATCACTGGAAAACTGGAAAATTAAGGTGTTTTTTGTGTTATGGGGGATTGTTAAATGAATTCAAGAATGGGTCAAAAATCAAATGTTCACACTGAATATCTCAAAAGTATAATCATATATTAAGGTTTTGCGAGATATAAGCCCAGTTCAGTGGGTGTTATTGTGATGACTCTAACTTTTGGTGGTCTTCTTTTTGTTGTTGCAGTATCATCGAAACCAAAGGCATCATGGGCCGTTGTGGTGGCGCCTTGCGTCCACTCTGCTCAGCCTCCTGTTTGACAGGGGGGGGTTGGCTGGACGTGGTGGAGCAGGACGGAGGTGAGAAGACCAACACGGCCCCTTTAAATCATATTTCTCAGTCTCGGAGTGGAACTGGACTCCTGATGGCACTGTCAAATCTAACACGGGTCTGTTGGGGAGGATAAAAGAGAGAGAAATGGTCACCGCAGGACGGAGACAACAACTTCTTTTTTTTTTACAAGGTTTTTCCTTCTAAGAAGATGCCATGTTGCTCCCCATATTCCTCTACAGGGCAATGCACATATGTGAGTGAATGTGCAGTGTATTATTGTGTATAGTAGCCTACATTGTTCTTGTTGGGTTTGTTTGCACTTCAACATGTATTCACCTTGAATGACCTCCACAGACCCTGGGAATGCCTTATTCCATGTCTCCATGCACAGCTGAAAGAGTGTTAAGCAGGTTTAATACGTAAGAAGGACTTGAAAAGGAAAATAAATATGTTCCAGGGTTTTCCTTACTGAATTTTCCGAGGTAACCGGTCAATTTGACAATTTACTATTTTCCAAAGAGTCAGTTTCTCAGAACAAAGCATTTTGCACCTCAACTTTGCACTCCTTATTGGAGTGTATATTGTTTTTAGTCTAATTTCATATTCCATATTTCATACCCCATTTACATTTCTAGTATATACTGAAAAATCTGAAAATGTTGTCCCCTGGTGTCATTGAAAATAGTAATTATTATTATTATTAATAATTCAACCATTTATGGTCTATAAGGACATAAAAATATTTGGTTTTCTCAGTTTCCATCCGATCACCAGACATGAACCTTCCAATATAATCTTGTTCCTAATTCTACTTTCCAATAGAATAGATCCAAGTATTTTAGGTTGTTTGCTTTTGATTTCTTTGAGACCTCCATGCCCTTGAAGTGGAGCTGTGGATCCACTGTTTTTGCACTAGACTACACCCTTAAAAAGTTCATATTGTCTTACCAAACCAACATCTGTTCTGAATGAAGGTTATCAGTTAGGTCATTTGGCTCTTTCATTCGCATGTCCAAGACAAATCATTAGCATCAAGACTTCAAATAAACAACACAACTCAAGAAAGATACTGTACCAGAATTGCTGGTTTTGAAAGGTTAACATGCAGTTCCCACAGAGCCACATGCCTTGATCAACAGTCAGGGTTTGAGTGAGTCTATGTGCTATGTGCTTCATGCAGCCAGTGTGTATTGTGAACACCAAAGCAATACTATACATCCCTCCCAACCTGTGAACTAATACCATCTCCTCTCAGGTTAAATGTTGGGTGGTTTTTACCATTCTGTAATCTGTTGGGTGATTACTGTTTTTCTTTTGGTGCAGATCATTTATGTTATATCACTGAATCCATTGACAACTGGTCTATAAGTTGGAAAAAAATAAAATCACGGCGAATAAACTGTAATTATTAGTAAAATATGAATATGTTTGAAGACACTGTTAAAGATGCTGTTTGTTGTACTTTCCATTGCCTGCTCTAGGCTAACTTTTGGACCCAAGAGCAGTACATGTCAGGGGGGCATAATTGTAAAGGGTTGTCATAGTGCAGTTAGGGTTTGCTCTCATTTAACATCTCAAATGTGTCTCAGGGACAACTTTGTAGGCTACTGGTCACCTTCAGAACCAGTTACAAGAGAAGCAATGGTGGTCTAATGAAAACTCCTGAAGGTGTAGATATGTCTCCATTTCAGTTCAGATCCCTATTGGCTTAAGACTTCAGTAGATACCCAAAAGGTGCAGTTTGACAGACAGGCGGGAGGCCACGCTTGCTAGCTGCGGTGGGACAGAGGCCTGCTGAACATGTAGTAGGAGGCGTGTGAAGTGAACTGAACGTGGTTACGGTTAAAGTTTCCTGCGGATCCTGAATGCTGAGCCAGTCCCCGTATAGCAGCCTGTTCCATCGCACCTTGCCTTGCCTATCAGTCTGTATACTCGCCCCACCCTAGTCCTCCATGTACTGCTTCTTCTTAACTTGGGTGTTCTTCATTTTGTAATTTATTTTTTACCCCTTCCTATTTATTTTTTTAGTATATTTGCTGATTTCTACTGTATACACCTCTGTGTGCAATTGCTTTTTATTTTCAATTTTCTTTGGTCTTAGATGTGTATATGGTTATTTTATTTGATTCTGGGCAGAGCACAGATAGACTGCTTTGTGCCTGTTATTACTTTAAGGTTGTGATTTCCGGGGAGAGGCCCACTAGTTCATGCATTTTTCTATGGTCTCCACACACCCAGGCATGGTGTCATAAATCGATGCTTGTGCTTTAGAGAAGTGTCCACTTGGATGAAGTTTTGAGCCTTAACTGACACCAGTTAGCAGGGTTTAATTTTGCCTGTGCATTACCCATGTTACCATTTTTTACTAAAGCACATGTAGTGCATATAAATGTAAAATGTAAAATAAATTATATACAGGCCATCAGAAGTTTCAGAGTAGTGATTATTATAATTATTATTATAATTATTTTTTTCTAAAACAAATTCAAATTCTTATTAGGGCATTGGTTGCTGGGTTCAATTCTTAAATTTTGATCATTGTATTATAATCAGTATGCACTGGAAAGTACTTTGTGTCTGTATATCTCGTGTCCCTGATCTATTGTGTTTTAAATGTAGTATATACTTTGGGTTGTTCTCTCCGTGGTTCGTCATGGGCTCAACTGGCTATATGTTTTAGCCATACAGTGATACATTGACCAGCTCCGCCTTAAAAGATGGCCTGTTTGATTTATTGTAAAGGGAAACAAGCCACCCTCTTGCCCTGCATAATTTGTTAGATGAGGTTTCCAAGCTGCACTCTCCATATAATGTGCAGAGAAGACCGATAGTGGGGTGTTTGTATTTTATGGAAACCATCAAGTGTCTTGAACTTTTTAGTCCACCTTATATACATTTGAAGTTTTGAAGGTTTTGATTTTGTTATTTTGTATGAAACATTTCTTGCTCATGTTCTTTTCTTAACTTTTTTAAGATGTATTTTCTTAGGTAAAAAGGGTTTGTTTTTATAAGGACAGTTCATACTTGTCACATTTTAATACTGTTTGGATCTTTTGAAGCCCATGAGATCAAGGGCTTTTTTTTTGTATAAAAATGAACTTGCAACATTCCGTGTGCATCTCATTGTAGTGTATAAACAAAACCAAACGATTCAGTATTGTGGTTAAATTGGCTCATGAACCTTCATAATAGCTAGGAAATAATTTCCCTTTGTTACAGAAAAGATGAACTGTACGTGTATTACTGAAACCCTGGAAAATGCCTTTAACTGCTCAGTTTCAACAAAGTCTTGAATATCACACGATCTTTGCATACCAAGAAATAAGACCCAGTGAAAATGTAGCATTTTTGTAAACATTGACTGTGTGTTTTCAAGACTGTACTGTGCACTCATTTTGTGTTCATATTTTTTGTGTTGATATATTATGGAAGACAATGTGTTATGTAGTGCAATATGCTGTACATAAAGAGCTTTGCTCTACAAAACTTTTTTTTCTGAATTTCTTGTTTATTGGTACTTTTTCAAATAAAATTTTAACGAACAAGTTCAAAGTTGTAATTTTTGTATTGTTTGACAAACTGCAACGTGCTGCTAGTACAATGCCCCGGCTTTTACGTGACAGCCTGCAGCAGCATATTTAATGTACTGGTCTTCTGTGCTCTGCTCCCACTCAACTAAGACCTAAGATTTAACTTTATTTCAAGGAGTTCTGAGTCGTCAAAGTAAGCCACTGATGGATTAGCCAAGTGTCTGAGGCTAGCCAAGCGTTTGATGCTAGCCAGGCGTTTGGCAGAAACTGTGCCCATCACATCCATCCTGCAGCTTGGACATTAATTTGGAGGGAGCGCCCGGTCTTTACTCCATGCACACATCCACACACTCCTGAAACGCACAAAGTGTAGGCGAGCGTAGCATGGCAACTAGGAGACTTGACCTGTGTCCCACATGTACGCCAAGTAATATGCCCCAGTACAGAGCAAAATAAACAAATGTACCTCACCCCCCACTCTCCCTGTCACGTCCTGAAAGGTCAAGGCCTGCGCTGCTGAGGCGACAGATTAGTTACACTGTAGCACAGATGCTGCGGGCCAAAACACTGATAGATTACTCATGGCAGATATAAACACAGGTTCACTGTCTCTTTCTGGCCTGTGCAGGGGGGTGGCCTTTTACTTGGAATGGTCTCAGAGGCTTTTACATATAGCGCTGTGTAAGACGTATGATAATGCAGTGAACATATGCAGCATAAAATCAATGCAATGCATTATATTCCCACCTATGTGACGCTTTGTAACTCTTGTGTCTAATAGCGCAGACAAGTCAAAGCTGTGCACTGTCTAAAGTCACCTCCCCGAGGGCAAACGCGTGGCACTTCTTTTGTCATGGCTGCCAGGTACAGTTTCACAGCTTGCTGACACCTGACTCACCTGTTTGGCCACTTGCAGCAGAGCAACTCCCTTGCCTGGGGCCTCCTCGTGTCACACAATGTGTGTGTGCGTGTGTGTGTGTGTGTGTGTGTGTGTGCGCGTGCATATGTGTGTGTGTGTGTGTCATAGGATGTGGTCGAAACTGATCAACAGATCCTAGTCTCAGTCACTACAGCACACACAGATCCCCAGTGTTCCACCGCTAATCCCTTTTGCCTTAGGTATTTCATGTATGAGAATTCCTATTGTGCTAATAAAGCGTAATACATATATCTGTACAGCGGTCGTACTGACAGGTTGTGCCTGCAGCCGTCAGTGTCGTGCATAGACACTTTCTCATTTAATTACTGTTAATGGATATTGGATATTAGTGTCTGTGAGCCAGTGATGCGCCCTGTCTGCCTCGCCGTTTACCTCCAGACTCCATTGACTTGGTAGCTCTTATTATCTGGTCCTGTCTCCTCTTATCTGGTCTCCTCTGCACTTTAACAGGGAGAGCTTCAGCTTTCCCTTGCCTAAACAATGGCTCCTCTGTTTCCCCGGCAGCCTGGCCCACTGCTGAAAGAGACGCCCATTAGAGAAGTCTCTATCTGTGGGGTCAGGCGCAAGGGTCGCTCACAAGTGCAGCTCTTGTTTACGTCTGCAAAGCCAATCAAAACACTGCAGCCTACACGGCTAACTCCTCCTCGCCTGCATCTCTGGCCCACTTCAACGTCTCCAAATAAGACGCAGAAGAAGACGTGCCTGAAATGACAACATATTCGACAATAGCTTCAGTTGCCCACTTCGACTCAACCCAATTAACAAAGGCCATCTCACGCCAAGTCGTACCAAATGCCTCACACACGCATAGTGTTACTAAGTGAATAGAGAAACTATGTGATAGCGAATAACAGCAATTTAGTGTTGACAGGCATCTCAGCACCTGTTGTGCACAACCACAACCCACAGAGCCACCCCCCACCCCCCAACACGAGGCCTCCATGGGGTACCTCCTGACTCTGGTAAACTGGCAATGTCTAAATTATCACCTGTGAATTCACTCTTTCATTTAGCTGTAATTTATTGTTTTGAGGAGGGGAACAGCATATACACCTTATCTATCCATCTTAATGTGAGTTAGCCTGTGACAGCAGTCATCTCAGATAAGATAAGAGAAGATTAAGATAAGTACTTTATTGATCCCTGGAGGGAACTTCTGCTGCAGTGATGGTACACTACACATAGGCCTGAGTTAGACAAGAATAGTGGGGATATTACATTTAGCAGACTATGGAGGCTTTGGGTGCTGAATACATTCAGGGAGGATGTTGTTTTATTATGAGTCATGTTCAATAGAACTGCTCAATAGAGCAGTAATGAGTTACACGGTTCATTGGCTCCTGTCCAAATGAAAGACTTGTGCATTTTGGACGGCCTCCATGTTTACCCATAAACCCAAGTTGTTGTCGCTCGTTGATGTTGTTTCACACGCCGTCGTTGACGTCGCCGTCGTCGTCCATTACCAGCAAAACCTTGTGTTCCAACAGCACAAACACACTGGGGTCTGACAATAGCGCACATAATGAAACTAACAGTAAGGCAATGTGGCAAGCTGTGTGCATAATAGCTTATTAAATATTATTAAACCTCGGGATTACAGTCATTACTCCTCAGTGTATAATGGCATTTCAGAGAGCTGTGTACGCTCACGGTTTTATTTTCTGTTGAGCCTGCTGGCTGCGGTCCAAATGAGAAACTCTACACTCCTCCAGGGCACATGACTCAGTTAGCAGCCTTAATGGCAGCTGTCTTTTAATTCATTGACATAAGAAAAGCTAATGCAGCGATGTAAAGACACAGAAACAACCAATAACAATTTACTTTTTAATAGCCTCAGATGTAGGGGTGTGTAGGCCTACAATACACTTTGCCTGTACTCTGTGCACATCTGGTGCGGCCTACAGTTGTCATGGGAATAAGCCTAGCCAAGAGTGTGGGGGATGGTGGAGGGGGGGGGATTCAGCTGGGCAACCACACCCCCCACACCACCCGCTGTCCCTGTGCTAACACAGCTGACCACTGAGTCCCCCCTTGCTCCCCTAAACCCAACCACCTTAGCACAGCTGGAGGATGGTACGCATACATTGATCTGTTGATACTTGTCAGCCCGATAAGCTCATGAACTCCGGGATCAGCAAAAGTGGGACAGTCACCTCCACGTCTATTGGCCGCCCAGCGCTGCGTGCAACTCCTATTTCCCCCCTTCTGCACCCTCTCTGCTGCAGAGCGCTTGAGCAATCCCCAACCTCCCTTTGTTTACCGAGAGCAACCCAGCAGAGCCCAGCGCTTTGAACGGCAGTCACTCCCAACCTCACAGCTGTGACACACACACACACACACACACACACGCACGCACGCACGCGCGCGCGAACAGGCACACATGCACATGCACGCACACTAAAATATCTGACTCACAAACACTAGCAGTACCCTGCGGTCAAGGGGAGGGATTTGAAATCCTCGGCGCACAACACACGAACCTGCTGAACTCGCCCGTTTCTCTCCTGCTGCTTATTGTTCCCCTTAACTTCATTTCCCCAACTATATCGCACGTCAGCCATCTTCATTCTCATGCGCTGCCATTAGGACCCCAATTATAAGATATACCCGGTAAGCCTCGTCACAGCGGGGCTACTGTTTCCCCATCCGCCAACCTCGAGCACTAATACTTTGGCACTAGGGCCCAGGGGGAGAGAGGCTAGCATGGCCCTAATTATGACGGGGCATGTCACTCAGTAGACAGCACATAAACAAGCCTGGTCACTGTTGAGAACTAATTGGCAGGGGGGGGGGGGGGGATGAAAAATAAGCAGCCACAGTGGTGTTCGGAGCCTTCTGCTTCGGCGCTGCGTGAGGCGAGTGGTAGTGAGTGAGGACGGGTTCGCTCCCAAACAGAGACGCTGGCTGTCTTTCACAAACACGGCAGCGCGCGATAAAGGGACGCACGCAATGCTGGGTTCTAGAGACCCGCGGGGCAGGTTCAGTGGGTGCGTTGTCACCCGTGCCAGGCGAGTTGGCGCGGCGCCAGGGATGTCAACTAGCAGCCCGTCTTGTTAGCACACCTCAACCTTGATAAGGAGTGTGGAGAGAGGGGATGAACGCTGGGGCAGAAAAACAAGCGGCCACACCAGGGGCGGGAGGCTCGGGAGAGTTCTGCAGGCTTTGTTGTGTGTGTGCGTACGTGTGTGCATGCGTGCATGCGTTCGTGCATGCCTGTGTGTGTGTGTGTCTATGTGCTGATCACGCAACAGTGCTCCTTCTCCAACGAGGAACAACTGCAAAAACATAGGGGAGAATGGTTCAACTGCGAGCAGTTTTTCCGAGCTCATGTTTCACAACAGAGAACTGGGCCCTCTCTCTCTCTCTCTCTCTCTCTCTCTCTCTCTCTCTCTCTCTCTCTCT
>JAODUH010041466.1:12500-20585 GCA_027564835.1 Typhlichthys subterraneus | reverse complement strand
ATGTGATTGCAATAAAAATACATTGTTCATAAAATCTATGAATAATTGTGATAAATAATCGCGATCTCAATATTGATAAAAATAATCGGGATTAGCATTTTGGCCATAATCGTGCAGCCCTACAAGTAACAGAAAATGTTTTACAACACACACAGAATGGCAAGATATTTGATGAATTTGCCAAAAAGTGTATTGGCTTGGGATTGCTGACTATAACAAAGTGTAACTGCACCCAAAAATGTGTTTTTGGAGTAATTGGATTGATCTGTGATGAGACACGTCAATGTTAATATTTCCAAAATTCCCATTTTTATAAAAAGGTGCCATTTTATGGGCTGAAAACAGAACTAGACCTCATATCCGTTAAAAATAACCGCAGGACCTGGCTGGTTTTCATCGGTACACTTAGTATGCTCATATTTCATCATGCATCATCAAATTTAAATGTTAATGTTAATGGAGGTCCCTCTGTCAGCCCCTCCCCTCACTCAGCTCCTTGACGCAGTTGTAGTGGGTGGAGTCAGGCTCAGCGCTGGGGTGCAGTTAGTTAAAATAAGAGCTTTGTCAAAGTAGTTGTGTTGTGCAGCAGCTGTGTGAGTATGTGCAAATATATATTCCTGGGTCAAAGTCCTATCCTAGTGTTTTATATGATGTGTACAGTAGTACGTGTGTGTGTGTGTGTGTGTTGCCCTGATGCAGCTGTGTGAACCGTACGTATGTGTGTTGAAGCTGTGTGCGTATATAAACCTGTGTGTGTGTGTGCGTGCTCATACCCTGCAGCATGGATGCGATGAAGGCCGTGGCCACGCTGCTGGAGCACAGCAGCACAGCGTGGCTCATCTGGAACTTTCCCTCAGGGATCCAGCCCAGAACCACAGCTGCTACCGCCGCTAGGAAGCCCACCACAGTAGCCTGCACCTGGGGAGAGGGTGGTGTGGTTAGAGAAACAAGGACCAGAGACAATACACACACAGCGTTTATCTGACATGTACAGAGCGAGCACCTTAGCTGTAACAGTAGGTTTGCTGTCACACAGGTCATAAGTCACTGCTCAGACACCTGTTATGTAACGCTGCATCGGCCCCTGGCCTGGCTAATAAATAATCAGGGTGGACACGTTAGCTAGAGAACTGCGTTGCACTTGGCAGGCTGGTGTGGCGTTACCTGTTTCAGTGCCAAGTTTCCGATTATGAGATTCCACTTCTCTATGGGGGAATCCATCTTGCCCACATTTACCTGTAGGGGACAAGACTGTTATCACGTTACCAAGATATATAAAGATATATTACCACATGCATATTATTGTTCGGAGAAAGAAGACAAATAAAAAGGACACTGATATTATTTCTTATACAATTTAAATAAGATTACATTTCTTTAGCTTCTTAATATCCTGCAAAAAGTGAATTTATTCCTGGCACTTGTCTGATGGGAGTAGTGGCTTGCAACATACCAGTATTACTACAATAAATCATTTAGACAATACATATATAAAACCTAAACTAATTCCCAGGTTTCTGTCAATGGGAAACGTATCCACTGGAGAGAAATGTCAGTGTTTGCTAAAGAGGTTGCAATGTAAGCCCACACTGAGACCTGCTGTTCCCTATGGTGAAATAACCCTGAGAACCTCTGGGAAGTTAGCCTCTGACAGGGCAGAAGCTGAACAAACTATGCGGGCATACTCTGGTCATGGAAATGAAGGACAAGACTCTACCTTGCATCATTTGAATAAGGAAAGTGAGTCACAGAGGAAAAGATCATGACAGACACTCAGACAGTGTAGCCGTGAGATACAGATAGACACAGATACTATGATATATTTGCATACACTTAAAACCAGTTGTGTATACCCTGAGAGATCAAAATCTATTAAGATATTATTATTAGGATCATCAACTAAATAGTTAACGTCTGTGTTCAGTGTGCTTAATGCTACATGCAGAAATCCATATTATAAACATTGGTTTCAATTAGAACTGCTTAAACCAGCATTACAAAATGTAGTGCTTCTACAGAGCTCATAGGCTCACCATTCCATTGCCTTAACTATTGTAGACAGCGTTTCACAACATAAGCAGTAACCCAAGGTAAACCGTTTGGGATTTGGGGGGCACTATCGCACAACAGAGTGGAAATTTTACCCATGCGATTGGACGACACTGAGGTAGTGCTAGGATGACATACAGCACTGTGCCAAAGCCAAAGCTGAAAGAACTGAAGGTGCCAGCAATATGAGCTGGTCAGCTATGAAGCTTCTTATTATAAGGCGCTTGTTTGTACATACGCACCACAGCCAGAAGCAGCATTATAATGTCACTCACATTCCGCTGTATTAATTCTTATATAAATGCACCCCCCCTCCCAGCAGGTTCTCCCTAGAGCATCGCTCTGCCCTGACCTGTTTGGTGAGTGTGTGTTCTGTCTGCTGTTGAGGTACAGTGCTACATTTAACATCTAACTGTCTACTCCTCTTTACTTCTACTTGTTCACTCTGTGTGTGTGTTTATAAACAGAGGCCTAACTCAGCAACTTTGCCTGCCAATTCGTAACCAATATACAATTCCCTGCATTATTTAAACTTGCCGAGTGGGGGAGGGGCTCATCTATGTACAGTAAAAGAATAGAGTTTGTGTAGTATCCCCTTCACTCCTCGATTGCACTATTAGTGCCCTAGAGCCCAACATGTCCTCCCCAGCAGCAGTATCATCCACAAGTGTTAAACTGAACTTTAAAGTAGTAGTAGTAGTATTAGTAGTAGTGGTGGTAGTGCCCTGGACCAGCGGTAGTAAGTCCAGGGCAACATGGAGGAGAGAATGCAATGTCACGGCCTGACAGACTCCTTTGAAAAACCACCTAGCAAAACAACAATGGCTTAACCTGTGGGGGTGGAACGAGACATGACCCACGGCCGCAGCCACGATGACAAGTGCACACAATCCCACTGCAATGGAGAAAAACAGTGAGCCAGCATATGTCCCCTGGCCAGCCGTAGGTAAACATGAGTCATTTCAGGGCAGTGACGTCATCGAAAGGCTGACCAGAGAGTGGGGGAATGGTAAACAGACATTATAAACACCCACTGGGATTATGGAGCCCTTAAACACACCACTATATCAATCCTGTTGGTGTCTATTGCAGCAGAAAGACGAGTGAGATTTCCTAAGCATTGTGTTCAGTCAACATACTACTTCTGTACCGCAGGCATCACTCACCGCAGTGGAGAGCCGTGAGGCGAGGGTCATTTCCAAGTTCCCCTTAAGGCCCAGCAGAGCAGGTACCAGAATGAAGATCTCTGTGATGTACCTAAAAGCCTCCCAGTGCTGGAAAAGAAACCAACATTTCATCCTCAACATTACATGCATATGAGTAGGGATGGCACCGATACGATCCTGAGATTGGAACTTAATTTAAATCAAACCACTCCAAACCAACTAATGCATACAAAATACATTGATGACAACATTGTAACATTTCCTTATATTCATATATAGCCCATGTTACATTATGTTTGACAGAGTTAGGAAAGCAGGATTAGGATTCCCAGTCTCTTTCTCAGTCACAGTGAGGAATACACTGGAATCGGAACTCAGTATCGGCCAATACCCAAAGTGCAGGTGTCTGTACCGGAACTGAAAGAATTGAATAGTGCCATCCCTACATATATGAGAAATATAACCAATATTCCGTTCCCGACTGAAAGACTGACAGAAAATGCAAACAAACGGGTTGTGTTGTGAGTGTGTCCTGGTTTGACAGACACCCACAGAATTGTAATCAACTACAGGTCAAGGCACTTGGCTCTAGTAGCCTTTCCATGCTGCTATAGTGCATTGCATGTGTAATCTCCTACACCTATTAGATCTTTGTACTTCAGACGGAGACAGTAATGTGACAGCACCATTAGAACAGTCGGCTTACCTGGACAATGTCCAACACCATCCCTGCTGAGACGGTGCCAAAGCCAGCCAGCAGGAAAGGTACGAGGATTTGTAGCGCCATGGCCAGGGGAGACTCCTTGGGCATGTTTCTGGCAACAGGAGCTTGTCCTCCTTCCTCCATGTCGTCCTCCCCATCCACCTCATCGCCAGACAGCCTGCTCTCTGGCAGCATGGGCTCAGTCTCGGAGTACCGGCCGTCGCCGCAGTCGGATAAGGACACAGAGGAGCGGGCCGCCCGGTCCTGGTGCCGGCGAGCTTCCACGTGACTCGACTCGGGCCGGTATCCGTTCTGGTGCTGACCAGCTTCTGGCTTGGCCGCCAGGTCGACCATGGCCAGACGCTCCTCCTGGAGCTTGTTGTAGCCAGTGGGCACCATGGTGTGGAACAGAGACGACACCCGTCCTGTAGACTTCAACGAGAGACTGCTCCACCCTCCAACAGCAACGCTCATACGTACTGCCAGGCTAGGGACAAGGGACTCCCCAATAGCGCCCCCCAGAGTTTGGATGCTCATGATGCGCCCTGAAACTGCAAAGGCTCATCTCCATCCATCAAGTGTAATGGCAAGACAGATGGTTAAAGAAGAAACTGGCTAAACCGGCTTTAAGTCCCCATGCATGCACAATAACATTAAGGTCTTGTCCACCTGGAGAGAGGAAATTAGGAGAACAGTCACACTTATTTCTAAATCTATTATCTTATTTGATATAACATGTAATTGTTATTAATCATAGTCTAAGCTTAGTTGTAACCATTAACAACTCCCTTACACCAGAACCAATGGCCCTAAAAATACAGGAAGTATGTTTTGAAAAACTATTGACCGTTTCCAAGTTCATGCATATTACAGTAGAACATGTAATACAGGTTGGGCCTACATTGAAATGCCCCTGGAAATAAAATTCGAGTACCGTAACGTAAACATGTAGATAGTTATACTATGAAACATAAACAGCCATAGGCCTTCAGGTAAATTACGGTACCAGTCTGTCTTATTTGCCAAATAGTAGGCTACAGTGATTTCTCACTCAAATCATTGACGGGGGCCTTAAAACCGTCTATTTATTGGCCTAGAGAGCTGTGTTGATTATTTAGTTCTTTGAAGTTATCAAGCCTTAATACAAAACAAAATTGCATACTAACGTATTCCAGCTAGCTGCTCTGCCAATTTCAAGCAATAGAGATGTTAGCTGGCGTCTGACTCTACCAACCCCCCACCTTCAAAATATCCAGAGTCCAGACTAGTCTAAAATTATTATATTACGCTTTATGTTTTAACATACCTTGGTTTCGTTCAAATGTGGAGATTTCTCATGACAGTCAGACTCATATCATACAAACAGCTTCGAAGCGAGTCGTCAAAAAGTGCCAGATATTATCATTTCAGTACGCATGCGCGCCTCTGTGCACTTATCACGTTGTCAACTTTGGCAGCAGCAAGCTGAAATTATATATATATTTATTTATTTGTTTTATTATTTTATTTATTCAAAATTCCCCGATTTCAGACAGTTTACTACCGATTCGTGAATTATTCTATCAACCGCACAGTACCTCAGCATCAGCAATGTAGTGATAATGAAATTATAACAATTTCTGAATAACAAGTAAATATAGCCTAGGCCTAATACATGCAATACCCAGAAATAACCATTTTAACCGTAAATGTAAATTCCAGATTGTAGTTCTTGCAAAGTAATAGAGAGCGCTGCAGGATAGAATTTCGCTGACCTTTTCTGAACTCCTACCCGGATGTTGAGCACAGTGCACACATAATAAATACACGTCTAGTCGATTCCAAATATGCATCGCCACAATAAAAATATGGAATTAAACATCGAAAAGAAAAGCTCACAAGATTTGCTGTCGTGTGGTAAAGGAGGAGGTGAGTAGTTTTATTTTAAAAAATCGATCGTTTGGGAATCTGAATGGGGTTTCAGGAGAAATTTATTTTCATCTGGGTTCCTGAGATTGTTCTTTCCTGACAGGCCTTCAAGAAAAGCTTCTCCTCAAACCAAGGTCTAGCAGCTCTTTACAAACTGCGAGGGTACCTAGAAGTAGTGGTGAGATTACCTCCTTCAAAATAATGTTCTATGGACATTCTTTATGTGATTATTTTTTATAGATGTTATTCTGCCTGTCAGTCATATCTGTGCTTATGTGGTGTAGTTTTAGACCGGTTGCAGAGTTTCTTGCCCCAGATGGCCGAGGCCAATGAGAAGTTAAAGCAGCAGATTGACCAGAGCCCTGCTGACAGCTTTAACATTGAGTGTGTGGAGGATGCAGAGAAAGTCATAGAGATGGTGAGAATACTGTAGAAGCTGAGCAAACGAAAGTTTATCTGTTGTGGAACAAACTGTCATTTTATATGTCCAATCACTAAAGCATAGTGCTACAGAAGTGCTATTTTGTTCTTTTCAGCCAGCAGCATCACACAGTATGTTAGTTTCAAAGCTCTGGAGTGTGCAGCATGCATATTCCACAGCCAGGCCCATGTTGTTGCTCATATTCCTTCTCAACACCTTCCACATGTGCACTTTGTTTCATTAACAGTGAGCTCGGGATGACATTTTGAGATCTGTGGGTCTCATAACACATGCATATATTGTACTATGTGCTTCTGATTACTTTTCTGTGTTGTTGTATCTTTCTCATCATTTGCTTGTTGCTTCTTTTTCTAAGGACGTAGCATTGGTAGAGCTTAGTGGTTCAGACAGCGACCCAGAAGACACATCCGAGGACGAGGATTTAGCCTCTGAAGAGGAGAATGAGATCACAGAGGAGAACCTCAAGCTGCCCAGCGACAATAACTGTGAGAGGAAAGCCAACATCCAAGTCCTCGATGTGTAGGCCGATTAGGGTATTTTGGACAGTTTTAAAGAAGAATGTGTGGTATGGCGTGAACCTGTCACCAGAGACAAACCTATTTGATATGAGCATTACAACTGCTTGTGCCTTTTGTGGTGAAGGGAATGCAGTTGTCTTGGAAATGCAATTTGTGTCTGGAATGACTAGTGTTCCAAAACACTGATGCTTTGGCATGCCCTCCCACCTAAGTGCGGAGTGGCTTTCATTGCTCTTTAGTCCTCCACGTTTCTCTCCCTTCCCTCCTGCAGCCATTCACACTTTCTAGACCAGTTTTGAACTGAATAGACGTGAGAATCTAGGTGTGCGCTAATGCAACAGTGTGCTGTGTATACTGCAGAGGTGGGGCCTACATTACGTAATGTAGACCAGGGTCCTGGAGGCCCTGCATGTCTCTGCCCCATCACACTTGACACAAATGAATGGGTAATTATCAGGCTTGTGCAGATTGATAATGACACATTAATTTGTGTTGGAAAACACTGGTGTTGTAGACTAAGGAAATGAAAAGCCCAATAAGAGGTTGTGGCTATTTCATAGTTTCAGTGCCTTTGTACAGTAAATGTCAAAGAAAATAAGCCTTTTGTTATTTGCCAGATTTTTTAAATTTGTATACCATGTTTAAGTTTGATTGCCTGATGTTCAATAATAGAGTAATGTTAGTGCTGCCCAGCTAAACTGGTATTATGTACCATTGCGTTATGTACTTGTATTAGTAAAATATATATGCACCATTCTTTTGAGATATTTTGTTTATGGGGCTGCAGGATGCTGTTTTCTGGGAGGTTTTCTTCCAGCCAAAAGGTCCTGGGATCACTTGCCTTAAAGTATTAACAAAATGAAAAATAAACTTAACACAAAGGAAAACAGTTTGTGTTTTGTAACAATCCTTCTTGGTCTTACATCTTAAACCATTGGAAAGCCTGATTATTGCCCTTATAAAATAGTGCCACATTTCTAAGAAACATACATTTGTGGTTGAGCAGCAGAGGTGAGTATGTGGGTTGTGCCCATGAAACATTTGTCAAATCTGACAATGCCAAAAAGCTTTTCCTTGCAGTTGACTATTGGTTAAGTGGATGGTTGAAGAAACAAGACATTGGCAATGTAACGATGTATTCATTTAACAAACAGTGTCAGTAGCGTGTGGAAGAACCACACACAGCCACAACCGCCTGGCCCCTCCTCCTCATGCTGGTCACACTGCTGTGAGATGGCATCCCATTCGTCAACCAACATTTGTCGCAGGTCAGCCAACATGGATAAGTCACAGGCACAA
>JAODUH010041466.1:0-7500 GCA_027564835.1 Typhlichthys subterraneus | reverse complement strand
CTATAGTCTAATAGTGAGTATTAATTCCTAAAGCCTGGCCATTAATAAATGAGGTCATTTGGTATTAATAAAACAATACCAAATGACCTCATTGTAAGAGCTAACACTGAGGCAAAACAATACTAAATTACCTAATTGTAAGAGCTAACACTGAGATAAAACAATACTAAATGACCTCATTGCAAGAGCTAACACTGAGGTAAAACAATACTAAATTACCTCATTGCAAGAGCTAACAATGAGGTAAAACAATACTAAATTACCTCATTGCGAGAGCTAACTCTACAGTATATCAAGCTGTTTTACATGCAATCGTGCATGCAGTGAAATCAATATGTAGAATACACAAGTCAGTAAACCTCTTTGGTTAAAATAAAAAGGGGTGTAGTGGAGAAACATGGTTGGAATAAATGCGTGACAAAGGGGCTAAAAACACATGAGATGCAGCTGTCTTTGCCCAGCAGCCTCACCATGCGAACAGCCTTGTCCATGTCACAGTCACCAAAGATGATGAGGGGGGATTTCCCGCCCAGCTCCAGGGAGACCTTCTTCAGGTTACTGAGTGCACAGCTGCAACAGGGAGAGCGCATTGTTGTTACGAGTGGATGGCATGAGCACAACGTTTGTTTAAAAGCAAGGACTTGTGTCAGCCAATCAGCAGCCAGATCTTAATCGTGCACCTCTTCATGATCTGCTTGCCGATGGGCGTGGAGCCAGTGAAACCCAACTTGCGGATGTCTGGGTGTTCCGATAGACGCTGACCCACCAACCCACCTGGATATGCACATGAAGGACATGATAGTAAAATAGGTAGAAGCTGCAGGAATGGAGAGAACAACACGTCTGTGAAATTCTTACCTGAGCCAGGCACAATGTTGATGACTCCTTTAGGAATGCCGGCTTTTGCGGACAGCTCGGCAAACTTCAGTGCGGTCAGAGGAGTGACCTGTCGTGTTTTACATAAAATACTAATTATGTTCAGGTATGTGGCACATAAAGTCATATATCATATTTTATACACTATAACTGAGTATTAGTCACACTTAAGAGGTAAAAAGTCTACACGTCAAATGAATATTATTTTGGTGATACAAGTACCTAGTTTTAAATTGTTATGAGTGTATACAGTGACATCTCATGGCCATAGCTGGTATGCAGTAGGCAAAATACATGTGTGACTAGTCCGGAAAATAGTGTAGTTGAGAAAGGAGTAAAGAGTGTGTGTGTGTACGCGCGCACACGCACGCACGCACATGTGCAGTGTTCGCACCTGTGCAGGCTTCAGGACAAGTGTGTTTCCAGCTGCCAGGCAAGCGGCACTCTTCCAGGCCAACATCATCAGGGGGTAGTTCCATGGGATGATTATGGCACACACACTACAACACACAAGCTTTCACATGACACTGAACACTGTGTGGCAAGTCAGTGCATGATGACCGACCACACTGGTCCAAGCAAGATAACTGTGACTCTGGCTGAATCTCGTGTAAACACATTACCAGGAAACCATTCAACCAGCGTCATAGATGTATTACAACAGTGTATCCCAATCCTGTCCCCCTGGGAAGACGTCTCCCTGCTCCCACACACCTGACACAAATGAATGGGTCATTTATCAATATTTGCATAAGTCTGATAACAACCCGTTTGTTTGAATCAGGTGTGCTGGAGCAGGGAGACATATGATGCCTAATCCATATGTACATGGATACATTTAAAAACTGGACAGCAGTGTTTAAAAAAAAAGATTCCATCTACATTATTTCCAGGAAAGGAAAAATGACTTAAAACTGTCTTTAGTGATTGTATACACTGTTTGTGTGGATAAAAAAAAATCTAAACGCATAGAAAAATTAATGTAATAACCATGTACTAGACTAAGCACTGACCATGTTGGGCAGGGGTTCTCCATAACCAGAATTAGGAAACTGTGTTAGAAGTGTGATATATGCTGTCATTTAACAGAGACAACTCTCATAGTATCAGTCCTGCCCAAACTGTATTGTCTTGTGCTGTCAATGCAGAAATCTTACCCCAAGGGTTCTTTCTTTGTGAAGGTCAGATTGCGGTTGGGCCTGGCCTGATTGATAGGTATCGTCTTGCCCTGCAAAAGAAAGCATCACATTTTACTCAAATTAAGAACTGCTGCTGTAAATAAATGGTATTTATTCACAAAACACCTTTGTTTGAAAAGTACATCAGGAATAATTCAGCATAACAGAGCAAATAGTTTTATGGAAACGACTAGCGATCAATATCAAATATAACCAATCAAATGTCAGGTGCTCTCCACCAATCACCCATGCCATGTGCACAGGATTGTCATTGGTTGCATGGTTTCCTAGAGCAGCTTTGAGGGCTTCAAGTTAATGAACAGACAAAGGGCCAATACCAAGGCCACTGTCCTGTAGATGTACTCAGACGGGGTCACTGAGTCTACATTCACCTGGATCTTGTCGCACCAGCCGGCGAAGTAGCGGAACGTCTGGATGGACATGCCCACATGGGTCTTCAGGGCTAGGGTGTACACGGCGCCTGAGTCCATGGATTCAATGGTGGCCAGCTCCTCCTGGTGCTCCTCCATGATGTCTGCTAGCCTGGAGAAACACGGACATAGGGAGGCTTGTCCTTACCTGGCACCGCTGAATGAATTAACTCTTATGTAGACTAGTGCAAATAAACATTTAGGACTATGACCTCAATATGACCTCTGGGTGAGGTCATGTGAGCATATGAAAATATTTATGTTATGTTTTATGCAAATGTATCTTTAATAAAATAAATTAATCACTTCTTTATTCAAAAAGGCTGACAAATCAAGACAGATGAAATTCCTAATTAACCACTAGGTGGTGGTGCAGGCGTGGTGCTCACTTGTAAAGGAGACTTCCTCTGTCTCTTGGGTTCATCTTGCCCCAGGGGCCATTGTCGAAGGCTTCTTTGGCTGCTGCCACGGCCCGGTCTACATCACCTACGGAGGCATACGCCACCTTACAGATCACCTAGAGAGGTAAACATATGTTCAGTACCAAGATGCATTCACGTGATTGTGTTGCTGATGTGTGACCAACATTATGTGCTTGTGGTAACCTGAAACACTCACTGATCCATCAGCGGGGCTGATGGTATTGGCAGCCTTTCCATTTTCAGCATCTTCAAACTTGCCGTCGATAAAGCACTGGTATGGCATCTTCACCGTCCTGTTGTTGATCTCTTTTGTCACCTGGGAGAGGAATAAAATACACTCATTAAACTGCCTGTGGTATGGACTAAAGCAAGCAACCTCTAAACTGTTAGGTGGCTCTGTAGATAGCTATTTGGAGGGATGTGTATGGATTAGAAATAGACACAAACCAAATTATCAATGGAGGATATCCGTTTGCTTTTTAAACATGCAGACTACGTGTGTGTGTTCCTATACTGACTAACATAGTCAACGACCAGCTCTTCCTCTTGGTCCTCGCCCCGTAGCCGCCTCACAAACATCTGGATGAAGTCCTGGAATGTGGTGGCCATGTATACGTCCTCGTTCTGCAACTGGATGCCGTCCCACTTCTGCTTCATTTCTTCCACCAGCCTGCAGGGGGAGCCAGACACACATCTCTTAAAAAGGTGTACGATATTTTAAACAATATTTCACATGAATATAGCAGCAAACAGCTATTGTCTATGTAAAGTTTAAGAGGAATTGCTTCCTGAGCAGAGAATTACATCACACTCCCTCTGTGCATGTAGTGATCTGAGCTCTTTCGTTCTTTGTTCATAGTCGGGGGCTGACTGCGCATGCTATTAGTGTGTGTGTGTTGGACCACAAAGCATTTGTGTCTGTGAGGTGCTGGCGTTTATTGTGACTAGTGATCTAGAGGCAGAGTCTTATTGAGACACTTTAACGGATAATGCTCTGTGATTAATTAATGTATGTAAATTGATTAAAGTGGAAAGAACTTTTGAAAGATATATATATATATATCTATCTCATTGGTTTTTATAGTTTATATTTCTGTTAAGGTGGTTATTTAATAACAGGTTCATATTTTTAATAGTGGTTCCAAACCTGCTTCTCTAACCTTTGGGTTTCCACCACCCATGAAAATGTCTAACACAGATTATTTTTTAATATAATTATGTTAAATAAGAAACCATTTGATTTGATTACTGATTTGATCATGAGCGAAAAGTGGACCGTGAAAAGGTATACTTATTACCGGACCACATCCATGGATGCGGCTCCTGACTTGAAGAAATCCGTGGCGTCTTCAATCGCCATGACGTTGCTAAGGATCCCTTTCCAAATGGCCTGCATAGAGGATGATTTCACAATCAGATCTTTGAAAAACAGGACATCCCTGTTGTGTTGTGTGCTGCTCCAGTAAAGAGTGGTACTTGCCCTGATGTCCTCAGCCAGCATCTTCTCATCATCTGTCAGCTCCACACTGGAACTCTCTCCTGTGTAGAAGTATCTGGAGGCAGGGATCATCTTCCCATCTTCAAACTGGAGGCTTTTCACCAGGAGCTGTGTTGACAGAGAGGAGAACACAGCATGTGAACATGAAGACTCACACAGCAGTGTGTTTTACTGCTCTTATACAGAGATTGTGTTTTGAATCAGTGGGTGTTAACCCATAACGTATTGTCATTAGCATTACAAGGCAATATTTTTACATATTAATAATAATCATAATTTTCTTCATCCGCAAATAGCATTTCTACTGAAGTGAATTGTTTGTGAACAATCTTAGTACATGTTTTAATGTTCCAGTAACGTCCTTCAGATTAGTTAACCTATGGGGAGGGGCAGAGATCAGGTGATGTTTGTGATGTTAGCTTTAAACACATCTCCATAGCATGCGTTTGCACGTGTTGGCTTTACTGCGTTGGACAGTTCACTGTTGCCTGTGCAGGTAGGTAGTATGCAGTCATGTAGTATACCGGCGACACTCACAGCCTTTCCATCTGACCCATACAGGACCAGGCCGCTCTTTGTGACCAGGCTGGGCTGGCATGCCCCCTCTATCTCCAGGGGCTGACCAGCTGGCACCGACACCCCCAGCATGGACGACCCGTACAAAGTGACTGTCTGCCAACGACAGTGCAGAGAAGAAGTTAATTGTGTTTGTGCGCACGTGCATGTGTACATGTGTCTTTATGAGAGCAGGCGGTATCTTGAGACTTTCAGACCTGACCCCCGATTGTTGTCCAGGCACCAGGGACTTTATCATGGCCTCTGATCCAGTTGTGGATGACCTCAGCAGGCTGGGCCAGGTTGACCTGGGGCAGAGGGCAGAGCTGGTTGGTACAGTAGCCATTATAGGTGCACTTTTCACCGTAAGGGCTTCTAAGACGGCTGTGCCACCCTATGGGAGCAGCAGTGACACATGACCCAATGCTAAGAATAGCCTATAAAGAAGCAGCCCCCTTCTTCTTGGAAAAGAAACGCACTGAACCACTGTTTATTTACAATACACACATACAATTACCGTATTGGTCCGAACATAAGACAGGGTTTTTTAAATCAAGTCGTCTTATATTTGTGATCTAGAGAGATATCAAGAGTGATGCACTGTGCACATCAATAACTACATTAGATTAATATAGGCTATTGTTCAGTAACAGTAAATGGATTAGAAATAGACTGCTTAAATAATGTTGTGTTGATTTACTTAACCTAAACATTGCTCGTTGATAAAGAGGCACTCGCGGGTGTCATACCGAAATTATATCCCCTGCCGGAAACGTGATGTCGTTGGTACCGCAAGTAATAATGTTTTTATCTGGATCAATGATTAGTCGTATCATGCAAAACATTTAACTTTATATCCGTGATAATATCAGAGATAGAATATGTCTTTGTTTAACTTTAACGTTTCTTGTTTAACAGAATATCACTTTGCGTTGTTGCTAGCAGCTAGCATCTAGCCACCTATCCTGTAGTGGCAAGAACGGCTGCGGTTTCGTGCTATGTAATGTATCATTCATTAATTAATACACGTTTTTGGGTACATAGCTATTTGGCGGGCAAGGATGGCTGCGATGTTGTATTATGATATAATTTAACCTTCATTCATGAAATAATGTGCTTAGTAGATACATGGCTGGCTATCAAAACGTAGCACCGTTACTACACAGGGCTGTGTCACCAAGCTGCTGCTGTGTTGTTGACACAAACAACAATTAACTACATTCTGCCACCTGTATCCTTTACTGTAGCCTGGCCATCAAGGCGGAATTTATGCACAATATTAAAACATTAAAAACACTGCTGAAAATAAACCATATGTGGTCCAACACCCATAAAACTATTTTCAAAACGCGTTTGAGCACTAGCAGTAAAGCAGTTATAGACTGATGTCAACACCGCTACGTGGAAGTCTGGGCGGGTGGGCAGTGGCTTGTAAAATTTAAAGCAAAACAAAAAACAGACCGTTTTCCCAGAGTTGTGATTTTGATCGTGTTATTCCACATAATTTATGTGCTATTTTCACCTAAGTTTGTCAACTAAATTGTATTGAGAAGTCAAGGAACTGTCATCAAGTGAAAAGGAGCATGAAATTACTACTTTAATAAACAACTGAGGAGGAGTTACGATGACAATTCTAAAATCATGGTGATTAATGCAGCAGTCATTAATTAAACAACTCTCAAGCAGACAAGAAATATGGTGTCACTGAATGCAATGCTCCAAAATGGAGAGTGCAAAAAGAGACTTAAAACAGTCCCCCTTCCACAGAGCTGGTAGTGGACTGGCTGAAGGTTGTGTGGGACAGACGCCGTGGGGGGGCAAAGAAAAAATAACAACATGCTGGTTTTGGATGTATTCTGTGGACACCTGACTGATCCAGCTGGTTGTAAACAATTATCAATGGATTTAAGACATGCTGCATATCAAAAGCATGTTCTCACTGAGATGGAGAGCAGATTTGGCAGTTTAAATACTGTACCAATAAACTACTGTTTATTTTACTTTTTATAGTAAGTCATTAACTTACAGATGTAAATATATTTCATTTAAAGGCAGGGTTAGTCATTCTTGCTAACTCCGCGGTCCTCCACAGCACCGCCTTACACACAGACGCATTGTGAAGCAAAGCGTAGTGCTACGACTTTGTTGATACGAGAGGTGTTCACCACTTTGTTCATGTTCCTATTTACACAGCCAACATGCACAGAGAATGGTAAGCTGGAGAAATACGAGGAGAAACTGTATTTGTTGAATTTGACAAAAAGTGTATTAAAAGCTGACTTTACCTTTAAATGTAATTTATTTTAAAATAAACTGAAACATTTAAAAAGTGTTCAATACTAATACAATACCATAGCCTACCATGGTTTATTCAATGTATTTTTAGTATCATTACAAATTAAGTATTTTCTCTATTTAAAAAAAAATGTGGTCGTCTAAAAATGTTTTTCCAAAAATTGCTCTTGAAAAGTGTGTGTATGTGTGTGTGTGTGTGGGGGGGGGGGGTCATCTTATATTCAGGATAGGGGTGCACGATATTG
>JAODUH010041455.1:0-20586 GCA_027564835.1 Typhlichthys subterraneus | reverse complement strand
CCCCCCCCCCCCCCCCCCCCCCCCCCCCCCCCCCCCGCCTGGTGAAAACACACAGAACGGAGGACCGCTCGCGACGTGCGCAAGGCCGGGTCAGAGGTCGAGAAGGTTGAGAGTAGAAAAGGATGCCATGAGGAGTCCCATGGGAGGTGAAAGTTGTGAAGGAAAGAGTTGCGAGATTGTCCACTTCCTTGGATGTATTCCTCCCAGTTTAACAGGAAATCACATGCCACAGTCCTGGGAAGAAACATCCTCTCTGAGGACCTCAATGAAATGGCTTTTTTTTATTTGTTATGGTTTTTTGCTCGGGCTCCGTACTTCGTCCTGTGCCCACCGCTAAATTAAACGACTATGAGGAAGATTGGAAAATAAATGGGAAAAGAGTATGTAATACAAAAGTGTTGCCTCAGCAGGTGATAAAAATGGCTGCCAGGCTAGCACAATTCCCCTTGACCCTCTGGCGGTGAAAGGTGTCAGTTTTATGATGCTTTCATTTCCGACAGCAAAAACTGGCTCGTCGCCTGTCCCACTGGCTATCAAGACCAGGAAGACTCCACTTCCCACAATACCTTCAACGGAAACCAAACACTTCCTGTGTACAAAAGAGATTCCCTGCATAATACAGGATGTTTATGACATCACTCATTTAATTTTTCATTTCATGTCAAATTATATTGGGTGGACTACTCCATCCCAAGCAGAGCAGTAGCCTATATATTAGTATAACAATAATATTCTCGAGGCCTTCAACTTTAACAAACACCCTTCATACATTAAACAATGAATTCAGAATAGGGATTTTCATAAGGTTTTTTCCCAACATTAGGTATTTGATTAATTAAATGTCAGAACATTCAGTGTTTAAATCTGAATTTAAATTTGAAGCCTATGAAAACAAACCATTTAGCAAAGTCATCCATATGGCTGTAAACAATTTTTTAATGAACATTTGTATACACTCGAGTATAGTAATGAGAAACTTGTGCTAAGCAGCCTTTCTGGATACGATCCAAGAAGTGCATTTTATCTACCCAGCTGAGTCCTGGCATGTAAACAACAATTGATCTGCTTGCGACGCCTGGCACGTTTCACACATTATTTTGCAAAATGTCTGTTACATTATTAAATGGGTGGGAATCCATAAAAAGCAGTAAAGACAGTTCCATCTTCACAAGTTCTATACGAACCCACTAAATTGAAACTAGAGATGAAAGGATGTTCTGGAAGGAGGTACTGAAAAACAGTTTGCAGTATAAAGTTAGTATAGTAGCAGAGAAAAAAAAAACTTTAATTTTCTGATGCAGTTTAGTGATGGTTTATAGTGAGATGAAAAAAGCCACAAGATAAAGTGATTCCAGCAGTACTGTAGGCCTACACTACATCCAATGTTTGCATACTGAATAGTACTGTACAGTATGCATGGTACTGTATATTACAAGATGGAGAGGCAAACTACAGTATATAATAATGTACACATTATTCAGAATACAGTACACAGACACATGCACACAGACAAAAATCAGTTAAGCACGTTTAAGCAGTGCTATGCATCTGATTGCATCGTCACCCTTAGTGTCCTGACCTTGGCTTGTTTGCTACCAGAAACACAACGTTGTGATATAATGAGCATTTTTCACAATGTTTTTTATTAATGGTTAAATCTGTGACCTATTCATTTAAAAGGCTAGAGTAGTGTGAATTATGTTTGGCCTATTTTGTAAATGTATTCCATATGAAACACATTTACATTTCTGTTGAAGTTACAGTTAATTGATAAGTAGATGGATAAATAATTTACTATTAGGTACATTTTTTTAAATAAATATTTAGTGCTACATTCAGAATTACAATACCCCTTTATCAATTTCCCTGCTCCAACATTTATGCTCTACACCTACATGTTTTAAATATAGCAAATGCAGTAGTTTATCTTGACATCTATGAAATGTTATGCTATAAATAACACCATAGAGTCATACTGAGCAACCTGAGGAAAGATGCTCAGAGGCATCTGCTTTTAGGCTAGCTCAGAGCCAACGTATTAAGCTAGTTATAGAGACATCAATGTATTCTGTTGTGCCAGAAGATACATTCCTCGCTATTAGGAGGCATTGTGCACAGCTGGCACATAACAACTTGATAGTAAAACGAATACCTCAACACTGACGCTTTACTAGTACCCGACGAGAGTGAGACACAAAACAATAATGTCAGTGGGCTGAATGTTCATTTGTTTGCGTCTAAAACAAGATGCACAACGGCAAATGTCTCAGCCATTCACAACTTCACCAGTCAATGACCAATGAGTGAGCAGATAAGACCAGTCCCATGAGCAAAGACTATAGGTAGAACCTGGTAAGCAGGATTGTGCGTGTCATCCTTGTGTGAATCCTTGTTGAAACTGCAGCCCATGAAACACAGCCATGATTGTATTCAACTTAATCGGATATCCTAACGGTAACAACTCTCTGTGGGGATGACGTGTCTTTTGGACATGTCAATAGAATTGGTGAAAGGCATCCAAACACTCTTGTCTGGGAATTACAAAACACTCAAATATACTGCGTGTATAGTCATATACCCAAATAT
Source organism: Typhlichthys subterraneus (assembly GCA_027564835.1). NCBI lineage: Eukaryota > Metazoa > Chordata > Actinopteri > Percopsiformes > Amblyopsidae > Typhlichthys > Typhlichthys subterraneus. The sequence goes on along the minus strand of JAODUH010041455.1, from coordinate 18,000 downwards.
ACTGTGTGTATAGTCATATACGCATGTGTGAAATAGCAGCAGGAAGCTTAAAGTGCCTTATGAATCATAACAAGAGCATATCTACCTGTATTATCGCTAGCAAAACATATTTTGTTGCTAGCTGGCAGGATAATCTAAAGATTAATGTCAATACATTTACTTAGGTCTGTTTCCAGACAATTATATACAGTACATGTAATTACAACAGTATATATAATTTCTAAATATAATGCAACTTGCAAATCTGCAGCTATATTCACACAGTCTGCAAACACTAACCGCTATGCAAAGCAAACATGACTCAATATAGCTGAATGTGCATTGCATTGTGGTAACAAACACTTTACAGACGTGATCAAATGTTGTACATACACACAATGTATAAAAATAAATATGAACACATAAAGAAAAGCAGAAGTTGTTGAGATCAAGAGAGAGCCTCAGATGGTTCTCTCAGCTGTCATCAAGGAGCAACTACAGTGCCAAGCGACAGCGCAGACTTGAACAATGCACTGCAGTGCAGCAAAGCCCCTGACTGTTTCCTCTCAGGGGCTATTCTCATTCCACATCTACATCCCCTAACACTGGACTCTTTTGGACTTGCATTAAAGGAAGCCCACCGACTGCTTATGCGGCACAACGCTGAGGCAAACTGGGCAGTCACAGGCAGGTGGATCTATAATGCTGGAAGCATTATCGTATAAACACACTGTGCCTTTCTGATAACGGTATGTACATGTGTGTCACAATATGAAGGACAAACACGCACCTACAAACACACACTACCCACACTGACACACACACACACACACACGTTTGTGCAATAGCCAGCAGTCTTGATAGATTCCACAATGTTTTCTTTCTATCTGTTTCATCATTTCATCACTGACTTTTTTCCTGGCACTTTCCCTCCTCTGATTCGTGACTCTCTCTTGACATCATCTGAACTTTCCTTCTTTGGACCAAAATAAACAGACACACGCACACACACACACACACAGGCACAAGCATGCTACAGTATGCTATGCTATGCAATACCCCGCCCCCACCAAGGGGCATTTGCAGACAGCCCCCAGGCAAGACCTCAGGGGGCCGTATACATCCTACTGGAGGCACGGACCTCAGCTTCCCTTTAGAGCGGTTAGCCGCAGCCCGGCCGGTGATTGAAACGAGGACTGGGGTTGTTCATCCATGCATCACCGGTCTGGCTGTCTCACAGGGATATGACACTTCAGATGACCTTGTGAAGTCGCCACCATTATGGATATGAGGAAAAGGAAAATATAAATGGCGACGGAAAGAAAAAGGACAAGGAGTCCCTTAGAGGCACATTTGGAGTTTAAGTGAGGACGCAAGGGTGTGTGTGTGTGTGTGTGTGGGGGGTGAGGGGGAGGGGGGTGATATATGCTGAGAAAGGATAGGGCATGAAAAAGTTAGCTTTGAATGAAGGGTGAGACAGCAAGGAGAGATTTACTAAATGAAGAGAAGTCTATTTACAGAGACATTTTCAGTCATTTATTTCTGAATTGTATGCCTTAGCGTATGTGCAAATTAATTCATCAATGGCGTGGCTTGCCGTTTCAGGCAATCAACCGGACCCCCCAAATATGCCAAGTGTGATCCCACAATTACCATAACAATTGAGCACTTGCAGTAATAATGTTTGCTGATCCTAGGAGGCTTCAATTACCGTGCTGTATTTATTTTCTGTGATTGGAATGCATTGAGCTCTTTCAAGACGAATTCGCTGGAAATTAGTTTTAACGCAATGGGCCTCTGTGACCTAGCAATGAATTAGAATTTCATTTAATTGAGAGGGTAAACCTGGGAGTTGCCACTGCAGACAAATATAGGCTTGTCTCCAGAAGATGCATATTCATCACAATAATTGTTTCAATGCTTCAATTCATTTGACGACATTATTTGCATCTGCCACCATTTTGTGCACCTGCTAGCCACACAGAAGTGGTTGGCAAGCAAACAGCAACCATGGGGAAGGTCCTGCGTTTTATAACCAAATGTATTCCATATGAAGTCCATCTGTCATGACATATTTGCACCTGCCAAATTCAACACAAACTATATCACATTTTACGTTAGTGTTTCTTGTAGTGTTGTGTGTAACAACACATCAAATATAATCACCAAGTATTAACGACCATACCAGTACACCTATTAAAAACATGTTTATGTATCTAAGCCATGTTTATGGTATAATTATGACACGCATAACCATACCGACTGTCACTAACACTGATAGTGAGAAAAAGGAAAATCTCATTTACAATGCTGAGACAAGTATGACATTCTATATTTGACTACTCGTAAGTGCCATTGCTCATGAATGAAGCATCGTTTGCTGTAGGCGGTATGAGGTGTAATATCCAGGTTACTTGCACAAAACATTAAGGACATGACAGGAGTCAGATTACAGCCATCATTCACTATGGCGATATCAAAGGGCCTGGTCTAATTTGTGCGCTGACTGCCAGAGTTAACGAGGTAGAAATAATTGTACATTAATTGGCTGCAAAGTGAGTTGGGAAGGTTAGGAACTACCCTCATCTAAAACAGTCACGCATACACACAGCCTAATATACAGTATGTGTCCCATCCCCTGTGGAATTTTCTGATGAATTTGGCTGGATAGATTATGATTGCTTCAGGCAATTTAAACCCAAAAGCAAAATGTCCACAGAGAGAGGCATCTAGTTTTAATCACCCGCCCTCTAGCTTTAATAACCAAGCCAGGTTATTTACAGTACAGTGTTTACATTTACAGTCTTCATATGCACCATAAATGCACTGTAAATAACCCTCCAGAGGTATTGAATATGCTGTATATTTAATATACTGTATACAGTATAACATCTCCAAATGAGGGTACCTTTTAATTATTGTTTTGCATGTTACAATTGAAATACCCCCTCCTCCACCACGCATATACACACACACACACACATAATTTTTAGGTCTTTTAGGTCTTAGGACAATTTAAAGGCCTTTGTTGCCATATTTTGTGCTTCATGATGCACCACACCTTCTCAATCAGCAACAGGTCAGGACTGCAGACAGGTAAATCTAGCACCCCCACTCTCTAGCACAGGGGTAGCCAACCTGGTCGCTCGCAGGGATGACGAGAGTTGCCCGCAGAGCATGTTCTAAAAATAGCACTAGTCGCCATGGAGCTCAATCTAAAAAATGTATTTAATTGTGTTCATTTTAAATCGTAACACTTGCATCGGTGTAGATTTGAAAATGACAATATTAAATTTAACATTTTCAAAACAGCGATCCTGTCTGGGCTCAAAGTTCAATATTGTCCGCGTGACAGCAAACCATATGCTGAGACAAGCAAACGGATGCAGCTACAGGAGCTAGAAAAAAATTAACAAAGACAAACATGACAGAAAAGCTAAAGTAAACGTGCTATTTTTGCAATAATTGTGAGTAAGTAGTTTTTTGAAAGTAAAGTATCTAGTTTGTCTGACTGAGGCAACGGCAAAGCGGCGTAATGTAGAGACACTTCTGTCCGATGTCCAACTGAGGGCAAGTAGCCTACGATGGTTGGAGTGTCGGTTAACTTGACAGAGCAGATCGTGCAGATCAGACTGCAGGTCGTGCAGGTGGTTTTAGTCCGTGAACAGTCAGCAGCAGTTGGCTACACTGCAGCTGATGCTAATCCGAATGGTGTCAGATGGAAACGGCACATGATTTGAAGATGTGACAGTTATAGGTATAGTATAGGCCTAATACTGTAGGTATAGTCGACTAAGCTAATACACTTTTTCTTAAAATTCAACAAGTAGGCTACCTATTCTATTTTCGCTATTTTACCAATCTGCATGATAAAAATAATCTGATAGCCTACTTTTACTAATTTTACAAAAATATAGGCCTAACAGGTGTGATTTCGAACAAAATGCTTCAACAAATGTGCTCATTCATACAAAACTGTGAAAGATAGACTAAAAAAATAACAGATGTGATTATAATGCTGACTTTCAAATGTAAACCAAAATATTGAGATTTAATAACAGAAATGGTGTTGCATGTATATGTGTTGTTATAAATGTGAGGAATCATTACTTAACTCATTGTGTTACTTTCTTATTCAGGATGTTTCAAACAAGCTCTCAGCTCCAAAAAGGTTGGTGAATCCTGCTCTAGCACCTACTGATTATGCAGTCAATGCTATATGCATTGTTCTACCTGAAAATCAGCATGTCCCTGGAAAGGGCTGCAATTCCACTTGCTAAACAGGTGCCCAGTACCCACACATTTATTAAGTGTGAATAAAGGAAACACAACTGTCCCAACTTTTTTGGAATGTGTTTGTAGTGCAGCAACATCAAAATGTGCTGCTTTTGTTTCATAATACAAAGTGAAAATTATTTACAAACCACTTACAAACCTTTTTGGAATTGAGGTTGTACAATGGTATTGTGCAGGGCAACTTTTAATATATGATGCTACTTGTCTATAAATATCTAATATAAATACCCATGACACCAAATCTGTTAATTGCCAGGAAAAAGAAATGTCCCCTAAATATTTGTAATGACTATTCTAAATATACATTATTATTACAGGCTGTTTACAACTTGAAAATTACATGTTTACATTTATTTAGTGATCATTTAGTCAATTACTGTATTACTCACCTTAATGTCAATGAACATTATACTCTACAATGATACAGGTCAAAATACTACACTTAACCATTTCACTAGATTTTAAATACAGCTGGTATGAATGAACATAAATATGGTCTCTGGGTCAAAATTGGCAAGATATATTTGCATTAAATGAATATTCTGCAGTTAATTTTGTCTATAATTAACGAACATCATTATAATATCCGTGATAAAAGTCTCTTTGTCAATCTGTTTGGTGGGAGTCGCCATTGAGGTTACCAAAGTGATAACTGACCTTGATGTGGCTAGAATGTGCTTGCTTTCTCCTCAGATTATCCTTCCTAAATTTAAAACAGACTTTTTGTGAGACTTGATAAACTGTGGTCAATCACACCTCCAGGTACATTAGCCTTGAACACAAGCTTCTGGCCTAGATGATCAAACAGCTGTTGGCCTGCTGCTGGCTTTCCATGTAAAAGGTTAATGTTTTCTATTAGTGTTTTTGAAATCAACCATGCACATTAACATCTCTTGCCTGTCATACTCAATCTCATGTTTGTCTCCTTTGTGTTACTAGAACCGCCTGGGGTTAATGTACCCATGGATGTTTTTCAATTGTACATAACTCTGTTTGAATAGTATTTCCTAAAATGGTGTTGCACTCCATATTGTTTAATATAATCAAGATAAATCCAGATTAAAAACACTTAAAAGACACTTAAAGACATTTATACCTATATCCGCCACACCAGGTCAAATTTACCCGTAATCAAAATGCATATATTTTTGCCAAGTTTCTTATTTTTGTGCAGCCGCCTGTTTACACATTCTAGTTGTGTGTGTGTGTGTGTGTGTGTTATCAAAATCTAAATCAATTGTGACTGAAGTGTGGGAGAGATTCATACAGAACTGCATATTATGCTACAGACAATACTGGCATGGACAAACAGCTGTTCCCAACTACAGCGAAGTGGCTCTAGCATTGTCTTAAGTTAGTCGGCATGCCTAACAAGTGTGATGTTTGCTGTAATGAATATTTGTGTGTTCTTAAAGACGCCCATTTAGACCATAATTATAAAACTAGAGCACAGAAACACAGACAATTAAACAAACTTATTTTAGAAGACAATTAATACAATGACAGAGTACATTTTGGAACTAGAAACACAGTATCTATGCGCACAGGTAAATTCAACCCGTTGGTGGTTTTAGGTATACAGAGATTTTTGTCAGTTCTAGTGTTAAGCACACATGCATTGTAATTTGATGATCTTAAAATGATTCAAAAACTTTAAGATTAAGTGGAAATTTTATGTATTTAATTTAATAGTGATAAATTACCTTGGCTTTATCATGTGTTACCTGGCTTTATCATGTGTTACCGTTGTCTTCAATTTCTACTGATTGAAAAAGTTGAATAAGGTGGTATTTCTAAATTTGAATTTCTGCCTTTATTTTGACATGTGCATAAAAAAATGGAGGTGCTAAAATCGAAAACTGTTTAATATAAGTTAATGACACTGATCATTTTATGTGTGCCAGGTCATATATGTACTCAGTTTTATAAAACCTTTCTTGGTGTATTTTATAAGTTATTTCATCTTAATTTTCCTGGCTGTTTGAAGTAGGCGTTACTCAATTGTAGTCCTGCAGTCTAATATATTATTGAGAACCCTGTACTCATAAAAACCTGCAAGTTCACCAAACTAATAGAAAGTGGGTGTAAAATGCCTTACTTTTTCTGTGTTAAATCATGGTAAGAATTATTACAGTGATATGTACCGATTCAATTGGCGTTTTGCACATATAAAATAACTGTAACATATATATATATATATACACAGTACAGTACATACACAGTACATTATATTCATACGATGCTCAAATATTCTCACTGTGTCAAAGGGAACTGCTGTGTTCATATTTTAGTGTTACACCAAAACGTCAGAACTTTTTCAACACTGTAATGTGAAAAGCTGTTCAGATATTTGGTTCAATTATTTTTTATCTTTTATGAAATTATGTTTGTTTGGTAGCCAGCTGCACTGTAACTGGCAGCAGAAAAAGCTTGACAAGAAAGTGACATATGGTCATAATATACACTGTTCAACAAGCGTAACATGTGGCTATGGAAACATGCTGAAGACTTTTAATTTAAGTTATCTGTCATCAAAGTCAAAAAACTAGCAACTGTACGCTACAGTACCTCCAGTACTACACAACACAGAGAAGGACTGTTAACTTAGTGGGTTTGTTGGTGGGTTGTTAACCACTTTCCATAGTACTTCAGATATAGCATCCTTCACAATCATTACAGACAACAAGTTTGTGCTAACTTTGTCTACAGATGTTTTGATTAGGGATGTGTGCAGTTATATGGTTAAACTCTGGGATCATTGCTAATCGGCACCATAAATACTATTCGATTAAACTTATTATTTTATTGTATTATTTATTTTTTGAAAGTAGTGGTCTCTCCTGCCTCAGCTTGCATATGAAACACACAAAACAATCTGTTGATGTTGCGGATGGAGTTGGTAGCGCTTGATTTCCCATGCGTTCCTGGTTCCTAGTAGCGAGGACAACTCTAAAAGTGGCTAACTTTGATGTTGCCACTGCCGGTAGCTCCGATCAGAGAAGACGACTCAGAGTTGAAATTTGCGGCGCAGCGTCATGCATTATCCCAAACTAATCTGGATTCACAACCTCTCTGCTTTCAATTTAACCTTACAGTACAATTTGCATTTATGCTTTTAATATCGTTAAAAATTGGGCCGTCGGGTTCCTGACTGTTTGTTCACCTTTGTTTAATTTAGGCTAAATAGCATTTTGCTAGGCTAAACTAGCTACGACAAGCTAATTAGCTACCGCTTTTCAGCACAGCCAATGCAGCATACAGATACTCATACCGGTACGGTACAGAATCAACATCAAGTGAATAGTTTCTTAATGCTCTTGTCCCACTGCCTGTGAATAACGGAGATGTATTGGCACACTGTTGTGCCGTAGGCTACTGCAACTGTACTGCGACACCCACTGAGACAAAACAGCAGGTAGGGAGAGACCTGTAACATGTACACACTCTGACACTGTTAAGCCTGATTGTGAACAATTTTGACGGTTTTCTGAGTGTTTTGGCATTTTTAGACTAATCGACTACTAGTCTAAATAAAAAAAATAGTTTAACTGACGGCGAAATCAGTCTCTAGGAAAATCCCTAGTTTTGATAGCATTTTGTAAGGTGGCCCCGGAAAGCAAAGCAAGTGGTAGGTAATAGCTAACAGCAGCGGAAAAACAGACATATTCAACAAATATTAAAGGTATAGTACGTCATTCTGGAGAAAGCTTTGAAATCAATCAAAACAAAAACACCACTCCATTCAATGCCATAGATCAATGTCTCAGAAGTTCCGCCCCACACATTGCAAACACATTGCAAGGACTTTTGTTGTTGTGTGCTGCCTGCACCACTTTGTTTGTGTTCCTATTTACATTGCCAGAGCTATGAACAAACACCAGATAATTTTTTCAGAACACTGGTAAAATTCAACACAGAAAAATAAATCAATCAAGGCGGCTTTATGCTGTTCATCAAACCAGCCTATATAGTTATCAAGAAAATATTATTATGATTATTCCACTCCATTTAGTAATGCTGGAACAGTCAGGTTATCGAATTCAATTGTGAGCTATTAACCGCATTTACAGTACACACATATATATACTGTATATACAAGCAGAACACTAGAAAGCAGTCTATACTGTATGCCCTACCATGGACATCTTTTTATGCTGTAAGCTTTTTGTAATATGACCATTTTTATTTATCTTTAAAAACAGTAAACTGAAGGATAAATATTCTTGCATTTAACACGACATATCTAGTACATTATCTTAAAATGTAATTATGCTTTCGGTGTCAACTTTTTCTGTATATTGTTACCTAAAATCAGGCAACGGCTTTCAGCCCAAGCTGCAATTACAATCTTAGTGCTGTATTTTTGAGAGATGAAAAATCAATATGATAGATGTGGAAGTACATTTTCTATTACTTCCTTTCTAGTCTCTCCCAAACAGAAGGGTGCATATGTTGGAGATTTCTCTATGGTAGTTTCAGAAAAGTATACCTCTTGTGATGCACCGGGACACATTTTCAGTGATGTGATAAGTGTTATTGAACAATTTAAGAAACTGTATGGAGCTGAGCATATATCTTCTGTAAGTCATTAGTGTTAATAACCTCTTCATCCCTATCTCCCTGGATACGTTTTTTTTTCTCATAAAAGCATGCTCATACATTAATTGTTGTCAAATGAAGCATGTAAGCCTCACATATGTAACTATATGTAACTTTGGTATTAAACTGTAGGAAACACTTGTGAGATTTAAATTCATGTTAAATATTCCATGTGGGTGACACTACTCTTTAGTAAATGAAGGTCAAATACAGCATACATTTCTATGGTTTAAATTTTCGACATATGTTATTGATATAATTGAATACTTCATTGGAGATTAAAGTTTTGAGATTAAAGATTAAAAAGATATATATATTGTTTTATGTGCCTAATAGTGCTATTTACGTGCGTGCCAACGTGCACAAGCGATATTTCCACATGCAAATATGCAATATGGGTTTTAATCGGGTTGACTTTGAAAAATAGTTTAATTTGGGCACTGCTTGTTAGATTATTTTGATAGCCAAGAGTCTTGGCGATCCAGACATGTATAATAATATTAACCACACATGTAATTTAACAAATAAGCTTCACTCAAAGTTTGGGGGGAATGTGCGTCCCTGTCCGCGGCGACGCTCGGGATTAATCAATAGACGGAAACATTTGTGTGGTACTTAAGTTAACCAAGCACGTGATGATGACGTGGTATCATAGTCTCAGATTCAGCGTGTATGGAATCAAAATAGTGAGTGTGGTAAAAGGACTACTGAGCCTTGGCTGTCTATCATCCAGTGAATCATTTTTATGGTTTAGTTTCAGGGTGGACTTTGACTGTAAGAAACTTGACCTGAACAACAAAGACTTTTCTGGAAATTTCAATATTTCAAGCCCATAAAAAATTGAATAGTGCCATCTCGATGAAAAGTTCAAAAGGATGCTGCTATTCGCTTGTGTGCCATGGCTTTTGATTTCCCCTCTATGCATATCTGGAAGGTGAGGACGTTAATTCCTCAGTATGCTATAGACCAAAAACATGACACTGCTGATGCAGGTCCAGGTATAGGGGCGTTATCAAGCCTTGCGTTATTCCATGTTGAAGCGGCAGGGCATGCGTTTTCTTTCAGTCCTGTTGACAAGCAGAATGTGCAATGTGTGGGCTCCATATCATGCTACCCCACAGCGTGAGTCAAAGAACAGAGATGGACACTTACCAAGACTGAACTCCACACGAGGCAACGCTGACGACACCATACCGCCTGACAGAGACAGAGAAGTGGGAGAAGGGGAAAGAGGAAGAAAGGAAAGACAATAGAGACAAAGAAAAAAATACAACATTTTATTTTAAATATCCGGTCAAAAATAAACAATAACAAACTAGATCCAGCACTTTTCAATTTCCACCACAGTGGTGGCATAGCCAAGTATTCAGGCAACGGTTCTGCTCATCAACACAACATGTCTTTATGGATAGTGGTCGTATTTGATTGATGAATGAAGCGGTTCATTCTAGATTATGCAAACAGGTTGCAATCTATTTCTCCAGCTGCCGAGCGTGTCAGCGCAGCAGTTCATACGAATGTAGCGCAGTTATGGCATGTCAATTAGTAGACAGGGCTGCCTGCTTGTACCAGATGTCACCATTTATATCACCTTTATAAACAACACACACACAGACACAAAATTGCAATATTCATATGCTATATGTGTACAGTAACCCCATATTGATAACACCTGCATGTCTTACTATGCCTAAGGAAAGGGATTTCTGCGTGGTCTCTTCCGTGCTGCCTGGGAGATTGGCCTTTCCAAGGCTCATCAAGCTCTAATGGGCCATGGACACCAGATGCATCCTGACGTATGGTCTGCACACAGCTGTAGGTAAGAGTCATTTTACATAATGATGATCATTCATATCAACTGAAAGGATTTGCAAATGTTTTACAATTACACCCATAACTACACTTCTATGTCACCCCCTTGAATAGTTTTAATAAATGGTGGTAAGCCCAGTAAATTATATTAAGCATGGCCAACTCCATCATATTCGTTGACTGGTACAATACTATTTTAAGGCAAAATCCAACTTAAGTTAATTCTAGTAAAAATGCATTCCCTACCCTTACACCTGTTACGTACTGTATGCGTAATGGTACCATTGCTATGGATAGCTGAAGAGAGCTGTTCTTGTTCCATCATCTAGACTGACTGAACTCAGCACTGTTGTTAGAGTGACATTTCCATGAACCACTATCTTCCAAGGAAAACCAACCGCATCATACACACATGGCTAGTGAGAAACAAACATACTAAATCATGTAAATCATTAGCATTACTCAATGCCCTCCTGGGACATAATCACCAACTGTTGCTGTAACCGCTTGTCAAAGCGGCCGTTTGAACAAACAGATTTCCGCATACTTACTGTGCAACATCTCGATGCATGTTACGAGCACCAAAGCACAATACTGCATACAGTACAGTACGCGCGTCTGAATAACAAGGTGTGCGGATTCTGCAAAAGCACACACTTACTCAAAGCATGCCAGCCCACAAAAACCAACACACAAAACAAACACCCACCTGCAATAATACAGGCCAATTATGTGTGCATGTGCAGTGTAAATCCCTTTTCCCTATCATCATCACCACACCCCACGGGGGTCATGGCTCCTCAAGTCGATGCCACTAGGGCTGCCCTGCGTGAGCGGATGAAACTTTAATAAGTCTGGGAAACATGTTTGTCCGTGGCAACGGAGAGCCTCTTAGCAAGGTAGGCAGAGACGGCGCCAGCTGTTGGGTCCTGTCTCTAGTGTCGTGCTACCATAAGGGGGTGTCACTTATGCAGGCCAGTTACTGCGGAGGACTCCATCTGTGCTGTAGCCAGCAGAGCTCATACGGACTAAGTGCAGAGGAAAGTGTGTCTCGATGGGAGAACATAAGTAAGGATTTGTTTGACAATGAAACCATGAAGTGGAAGGCTTGGAGGTCTGTGCTTTCAGCTAATCAGCTGAGTGATACAACATGAAGTGACTGGTTTCTATCAAGTGGCTGTTATGTTATGGTAAACAGATAATGAAAATTGTTTGTCGACTAAATCTGTGATAAGTATGTCTTTCTTGGCACTCCTCCCATTTTCATGGTGGAAATCATGGTAGAACGTTTCACTGTTCACATTATTATTATTTCAAGAAAATATTACATGTAAATTACAGCTTTTTCCATTATGTGGTCAGTTGTGCAGTGGCCTTAAAGTCCTTGACTAATTTTGAAATCTGTCTAGCATGTAATTTAGCCATAATTCCTAATTTCTCTGTGGAAAAAATCATGAAAAAGTCCAGTCAGATTTTACTGCAGGTGTGGCATCAAGTATGTATTAAACCAATGGCCTGTGACTTATCCTCCCACTCCCGGTCTGACAGCCAATCAAGTTAGGGCATACAGTAGCATGGCAAGGGCAACACAAACTGAAACATAATGTTGAGCTCAAGCCTGTCCAAAATTACAGTTGGAAAATGGAATGATATGTGGCCTTTATGGAAAAATACTGAATCTTTTCCAAATGACCCTGAATAGTCTTTTTTTATTTGTAAGATAAAAAATTGCCTAATTATGGGAACAGCTGCAAACCACAGAGCACTACTGCAGTGACTACGACTAAGAGCGCGGACTATACACTGTGCATCGGAAGGCACCTTAGGGGACGAGGCTGACCAAAACCAACGCAGAAAAGCGTAATTACAATAATTAGCCATTACATGGAGAGAGGCCAGCCCCCTTGTACGCTTCACAATCACATCTCCGCTGGCGTACAAAGCTAGCAGGTCGTCCGAACTCTGATGACGAGGTGTGTGGAGAAAAGTGGCACAGGTGTGGTGTTTATAATCGATATCCAGCGTTCTCATGAATATGGTAATGAGCTCAGCGAGGCAGCGGGAGGCGGGAAAAGAGGCAGGCAGGCGACACATGCAGATGCAAACCCCAGAGGGTCCTGAAGCAAATGAGGTGTGCCTGCTTGCAATGCCGCAGTTTAATATGGCTCTAGAAATAACAGCACAGCCCCTACGTAGCTCCAACCTATCACCCACCCCCCACCCCCTCTGTTTATGCAGGGGGTATCAATGGAAAAGAGTGTCATGAAGGAATTTAAAGCAGGGGCTAATTTAGTATTGAAGTTATGTCTCTGGGATGACAGGGTTAATTAATGTCCAGGGACTTGGATTTTCTGATGATCATTTAACCTGCTTCCTTACGCGCCCCACCCCTAACAACACGACACACACACACACACACACACACTCACACACAAGCAAAATCATGCACATTTGATAACCACATAAGAGTTAATAGCAAATACTGCAAAATGAGAAGCAGATGGAGGTGAAAATTGTGTGTGTGTGTGTGTGTGTGTGTGAGAGAGAGGCAGGAGATTTCACATGGGATTATTCCTTGCTGAACAAAAATAATTGTGCAGAACGCTCCAAAACACTGCCTGTCACTGCTCCAGCCCCCATCACATGCTCAGAGAAATCTCAATTCATTTTCAAACAAGAGCAAGAGCAAGAAAAAATAAATACAATTTAAAAACAAAAGACTTGCACAGCGGGTGTCGAACGCATTCCTAATCACTGGCGCTTATCCTATTCATGAATAGATATTGCATGTAAGAGCCTGTGCTTGGGCAACCTTCCTGTTTATTTTCTGAATATCATTTACGATGGATTATGGAAGAATATCATCAATAATTCACTTCTGTAGCTGGCTCCACATGGGATATTATATTTTTTTACTGTCCCCATCTCCCTTTCCCCTTGGCTTACCGTTTGTGGTTCTCTCTATCCCTCCATAATACCATGCACCAGGTGAAGACTGCAACACCCCCACCTTCCATTCTGATTTCATCTCCCACCTCCCCAATTGGGGAGGGATGGCATGACACCCCTCTAACTCGATTGATGTTTGCACAAATGGGCCTGCCATTAGGGTAAGTGGTGCTGAATGGGAGAGTGAGTTATGGTCACATTACTGCACCCGGGATATTGAGAGGGGACAGATTATTTTGTTGCCAGCATTTAATGAATTGTTGTGAATCTGCTGTCCGTGTGGAGGACGTCGTGACTGCTGCGTGTACGGACGTGTACCGGCACGTGCGGGGTTAACGGGGGCACGAGATGACAAGTCTGCGAGGTCACTGATGGTAGAGCACTCAGTGAACCTATAGCCGATGCAGATGCAGTATATACACAGTACTGTACGGTATACTGCTAGATATATAACATAATACTAGAATACAACAAGACTAGTGTAGTGCTATACCATAAATGTATATTTGGTATCTTAACCAACTGACTTTTTAAATATTAGCTTTAAACTGATTGGTAAAGCACTTTGAATTGCCACGGAGCATGAGCTATGCTGCTGTATATACACTGTAAATAAAGTTGCCTTGCCTTGTCTCTTTGGCTCACACAACTGTTTCTATTTTTAATCATGGGTTCAGTCTGTAGTCCCTGATAATGGTAAATGGTCTGCATTTATATAGTGCTTTTATCCAGAGCACTTTACAGTGTTTTGCCTCACATTCACACATTCACACACAGATGGTTGTTGCTGCCATGCAAGATGAGACCAACCACCAGGAGCAGTTGGGGGGGTAGGGGGTTAGGCATCTTGCTCAAGGATGCTTACAGGTAGGGTCAACAATGGGGTTTGAGCCCACAACCTTCTGATTCCGGCTGGAAGCCCACCACAAAGACCACTAGACCATCCTGCCCCCCTAATAATGCAAGGTCAGTCTGGATTGTTTTACCTCACGGCCAAATAATGATTTTTAACCAAATGATTCATGATGGATTTCATCTTTACCCAAGAATGAAGAACCTTTAAAGAGCCAGATTTAACAATACATAAATACATAGGTTTGTCCTTATTAAGAAAACAACAAAATTCACCTTGCAACTGATACAGTAATATGCAGTCTGTCTTTTGTTGCCAAAGTAATTATGCTTTCTGTGTTTGCCATATTTTATTTCTGTATGCTTAAGACAAAAACAATAAAGCAGTGAGGTGTTTGTTTTTGCTGCTATACTCCCACACGCTTTGGGTGGCATGGTGAATCTGTGGCTGTTAACACTGATCTAGGGTTCACAGTCTGGTCACGTGTGTTAATATGTGTGTTTGTGTGTGTGTACGTCTCCACACATTCGTTCACCCATGCTAACATGTGTTTTCAAATCCTACTGTATGTCATGTGCTATTGTGTACCTGGGTGAGGAGTTGTCTGTAAACTCGCGTTTACACTGTATATACACGCGTGTTTGTGCAGAGGCAAACGGGGTAAAAGTATGTTAAAACCTGCTTTAATTTCTCCGTAGGCATATGAGTTATTTCTAAAGGGTAGGTTATGGCTCTAAACTTGCATGTCATTTCAAATTCTTAGGATTATCGAGTGCAGTTTCTCTCTCTTTTTAGTAAGCAAAGGTATTAACCCTAGAGAGCAGGCTTTGTGCCACGGCCGATATGGCTAATCTCATTAATATGCTCCTGTTGTGGTCGCCACTGGGACATTTCGTTTACTTCTGCCAGCAGTCATTAGTGACAACATTTCTACCCTGCACGAAATATGACTGCAGTCCAAAACCAAGCACATGCGCGGACAGTAGTACACACGCACGCACACACACACACGCACACTTACTTGCTCATACAGAAGTGCCAACCTTGACTTTGTGACTTTTGTGACTTTCCTTACAGAAAGGTAGGCTGTCTAATCAAGCAATAATTAAACAGATTTAGGTCTATTTAATTTTGTTTTATACTATACTACAGGCAGTTCAGGGGCCCACTTTATTAGTGTATTTCGTGTGTTTCAGTATGAATGGGCCATGATGCTATGTGAGAAATACTACCCGAAACAGACAAGACCATTTGTATTGTAAATCAATTGAGGTGACCTCTGTAAAAGCCTATTTATGACGGGAAATGTAATAGATGCTTTGTACTAATTACTACACAATGGTCTTAGGGGATGAGTTATCTAGAAACGCCTCAAATGAAAACAAATTGGCTTCATTAATGAATTAACCTCATACAATCCCCACACACATCGACACAGACACACACAAACACGCACACACACATGCACACACACACACAAACACACACACTTTAAAGCTCTGCCTAAACAAAAAACTAAAAAGTTGAAGAATCCCCACATGAAAAAAGACATTGCTGGCAAACTAAGTAATTACTACTGTCAATCAATTACAGTACCACTTCACACACACACACAATCATGACTTTGGGCAGGTAATCAGTGTGTCAGACCGTCAGCAGTAAAGGTGTGACAGGAGTGAAAGGAGTGACAGCATAACAAGTTTCAGTGAGACAGATAGACAAAGACAGGCAGACAGACAGACACACAGACAAAGACAGGCAGACATACAGTACATACCAGGGTTGATCGATGTCTAGTAAATGGCATCGGATGATGTCTACAGTAATACATTGTGATGGACGATGACATGGGGGGGGGGTTGCACGCGATATACATTTTTCCTTATCTTGATTTATTAAACTTCAACAAAAAAAGAGCTCTAATTATAAATTATTGACTATCTATGAAATGGAAGTAGTAGTTAATACATTACTATAAGCAGGTCATGCAGTAGGCTATGTACATTTTATGCCCATTCACCCCTACTCACCGTGTTTCCATACTTTTCCTCCTAGCCCTATGCATAGGCCTGGTCTGGTCTAGTCATGTTGATACTGTAATAACGGTGTCCGCGTCGGCAAATGTAGTCGCTAAAAATGGTTCCACTTCATCTATCAGTAGCTACTGCTACTGCTAATGAAATAGGACTATTCTAAAGTGGTGTGGATGATTTAACCGCTCATATAATTTGCGCAAAAGATGGACAGACATCAATTGTTGTCAGCTAGCGAACAACCATATCACAGTAGGCACCCTGGCCTACAGCAAAGTGAGTTGTTTCCTTTTGCTGTTGTTAGCATTATGTTAGCATAATGCATTGATTGCATTGCCAGATCTATGTAGACATCGAGATGGTGTGATACAGAGGTCCAGCCAAGGCACGAGTGTATTTTGCATCTGCGTGTGTCTATGTGTGTGTGTGTGTGTGTTTGAGAGAGAGAGAGGGGAAGGAGAGAAGTGAGGTGATCCTTATCACAGCAATTTGGCGAGCCTCGGAAACAGTGTATTACGCAGTGTTTTACTAGATATTTATAACTTAGTCTGAACGCTGCTTTGACACTTTTTCACCACTTTAATATTTATTTATTTGTTAAATCACGATGCCTGCAACACATCGTGATGCCTGTTAGCCATCGGCGATGGACGATGGCATCGTATATCGGCACAACCCTAATACACAGAGACAAAGACACACACACACACAGACAGACACAAAGACACACACACACACAGACAGATAGACAGACAGACACATAGACAGACAAACACACACACAGACAGATAGACAGACACATACAAAGACAAACACACACACAGACAGACAGAAAAACAGACAAATACACACACAGACAGACAGACCGACAGACACACAGACACACAGACAGACAGACAGACAGACACACAGACAGACAGACAGGCATCTCTCACCAGACTCAGTCCTCTCTACAGGGTGTGTGTTCAGCTCCAGCATCATGTCCGCCCTGCAGCGTCCCAGACGCCGGCTCCCGTCCTCCACGTGTCCCGCTCCTTCTACACCTCTCCTCCTTCCTACCCCTCTAAAGCCCTTCCCTCCGGCCCTCCTCTTGCCGTCACCTCCTCCTCCTCCTCCGCAGAATGCCACAGTCCTGTCCAGCTCCTCTCTTCCTCCCTCTCTCTCTCGTGCGCCCAGGGCAGCGCCTGTCAAGACAGCGAGGAACGTCTGCCAGACAGTCAGGGATACACTTCCCTGCACGCTCTCTCCGGCCGCATGAGAGACGCCTCCTGGAAACTGATGTGGAAGAGAGAAAGGGACGTGGCGGAGGGGTGGAGAGACAGAGGGAGAGAGAGAGAGAGAGAGACAGAGAGAGAGAGACAGAGGGAGAGAGAGAGAGAGAGAGAGACATAGAGAGAGAGACAGAATGATGATGGGAGCCCAAATATGGTACGGCGTTCTAATAATGGCAAGCCCAGACATAGTCGGTGATGCTGGGGC
>JAODUH010041454.1:20000-45819 GCA_027564835.1 Typhlichthys subterraneus | reverse complement strand
CAACAAACCGAACCGGACTAACGGCTCAAGCGAACTCGGGTGCGCACCAAAAGCTCTAGTGTGAATACACCCTTAGTGGCCTCTGCTCCATTCAGCATCTAACTTCTAAGTGGAGCGAGACGCTGATAACATGGGTTCACTTTATCCCTATTTTCCACTAACCTGTGACGCTGTCAATCGATACGACACGTGATGTTTACATTCATTACACACAAAGTGGGAAATCCCCCAATTCTAAAGTGCCAGGTTTAATTAACTTCAGCATAAAGGCCCAACAAGTATACAACCATATGAACGCTCAAGCTGTTCAAAGTATGCTGTACTTCATTGCATTGTTGGCTATTTCTATATGGATAAGATTAGGCCAGAGTGGTATTATTATAATAAATATGTCTAATTAGTGGAATTAGCTATATTTATTAATTTAACCTTTTTAACCTGGAAAGTATTATTGAGATTAACAATGTATTTTAAAAAGTATCTAGGCCAAGACAACACCACAACCAAAACAGTTTCAGACATAAAAACTCAATGAATATTGTCACAGGATATTAGGAAATAGGAAAATAAGAATGTTTAAACAATTTCTGCTATGTGCACTGAACACTACTGTTAGTGTTTCCCATGTACAATACTGGTGTAATGAAAGGTATAGTCAGCTATTGCAAGATAATTGTAAGCTAATAAACCTTTTGTCAAATAAATTCATCAAATACATTTCGCATTTCGCTAGCTTACCGTTCTCCGTGCGTGTTGAAAAAAACAAAAAACCCTGTACTTCTTTAAGCCCTGGCTCTGAACATAAACAATGTTGTGAGCACGGCTCACAACAACGCCCTTGGCTTCGCAATCTGTTTCAATGTACTCCGCCTGTAAGGGCTTTGCTGGAAATGTAATGTAATATGCTTAGAACACTTATAGGACACTCGTTGCCGCTTGTCGTGGGCTTTAGCTTGTTTCATATGGCGGAGGGCAGTGTGCATGGTGTAATTCCATCATGCGCGCCACCACAGATGTGACTAAAAAGTAATGAATCATATTTATTGATTGACAGGACATTTGAAAATAAAAATTAAAGCTTGTGGACTATCCCTTTTAGAATGATTCCCATGCATAGTCAACACTTCTACTTGCGTTCTACATTTTTTTAGCTAACCCTCCTTTAAAGCAGTGACTCTTAATAACGTACGTGATACGCCACTTACAGCAACATCAGTCGTAGCTGTTTTCGCACGGCCATGTTCCTGCTCTGTGAAATATGTCTCCTTGCAAAACACAGAATGTGAGATCAACCACCCGCTGTGCTGAATGAGTATATGTGTTTAGTGTGACTGTGTGTATATCTCTGTGAGCCCTGTATTAGAGACATATTCACAGTCACAGGCCTGAAGGCTGGGTGAGATTTGATGAATCAGTTTAACTAACATAGCCGAGACCTCCACTGTGGGCAAGTAACATGCATGCCAACATGGCGTAAATAACATTCGCGTCGTGGGTTTTCTCTGGCTATAGCGGGAGATTTTATGTTTTGCAGACTTATACCCCATGCAGTTCACTCACCATAATAGTGACCAACCATTCATACTGACGTTTTGGAATTAATTTAGATAAAATGTTCAATGTTTCATGGATTGCTCACTTAGGAAATTATCCAGCTCTAGATACATCCTTAGTGTATGCCTTCATAATGTAAAATAATTAAGACAACAAATGAAGCATATTAAAAATAGCTGGATTCTCGCCGCATGTGTTTTTCTCTGTATAACGGAAAGGCACATTTAGGTTTTGCATATTCAAACAGAGCTTTTCCTTGTTCACATTCTGCAAGACTAACTGGAATGTATGCAGTTGTAAAAGTAATGCATTTATGTAGCTAGCTTTGTGCATGGCACGGAGCTATTGCTATAACTGAGTGCGTACTCAGGATGGATGTTCTTCCAACTGTCACATTTGGCAGTTCAGAATTCTCCCATAGAGCTCCATTCAAAATTCTCTCAAGGGGCATGTCTCCTCTATATAATGTCTCTGGTGTAAACACGCTACATGTGTCTTGCATTCACCATCCCCAAAACCAAAACCCATTTGAGCACAGTACATTTACATGCTGTTAGGACTAACAGAGGCTGTTAGGACGGAAGAGAAATGTGTCTTCGAGTCTATAAAAAGAGTGCTTCTCTGGATCTCACGCCTGCATCGCTGTTCTGGAATAGCTCAGTGTCAAATGTGTGATCTCAATCTCATCGGAATAGCAACAGATTGCCTGTCCTGGGTAGAGAGTTCATCTCTGCTGGGACATCATCACAGGGGTTGACAAAGATGTCCATTAGATTGGTCAGGGACGGCACAAAATGAGATGCAGGCGGTCAATTTAAGTTCAAAGCTTTTAGCCTTCAAAGACTTGCTGACAGATTTACTAACATAACCTAGAATAAGATATAAACTACATGAATCTGTCCAAATAAATTGGAATGGATTGGCATTGTATGCATTACCTTACAAAATACTTTTGTACATGGCCTATGCCATTATTGCTGGCCCCGGTTTAATTAGCAACACCATTTTATAATGATGTGTTTTATGGGGTTAAGGGTGTCCGTGGCCAGAAAAACTTTGAAGACCTCTGCAGTAGAGTTTAGACTATAATAATACGCGCCACGGGCACAGGCTTACAGATCTCCTTGTTAAGGAGCAGCAAGATTCTGCACTGCACCGCACACAAATAAGTTAATCACAAATAAGTTAATCGTTATGAATGTGGGTCATTATTATGACATTGGTGTCTACACAGTGATGTGGAGCATTAGCCCAAGTTAGCTTGTGAACTGACGTGATTGCGTGTAGTTAGTAGCTCTACAACACATTTCAATAATATTACAGCTCTGTTGTCAGCAATGTGTTTTTATTAAAGTGCCTGCCCTTTTAAGACAGTTTCAATGGATGGATCCCCAGACATCTCTGTCTTAACACAGATGTCTGGGGTGTCAAGTTAGGTGGAAGAGGGGCGGTGGGTGCTTTTTACCCTTTATGCAGAACTTGCAAGTCAGTGGGGACGTACACGGGTTTCACCATATTATAGCCCATTATTTATTTTGAGTATGTAACATTAATTCGCAAGTACCTATGATCAATCTGAGGCCACAACTGTACTTCTGCAGCAAACTGAGTTAAATTTACTCTGTTTCAGGCCATTGCATGTTAGATGTAGCTGTCTGGGCGTTGCTTACACCAGCCTCCACAGCAAAATACCGTTGTTGACATGCCCACTTAAGAGACCAGAAGCGTTCAATTTTTGCTCCATTGAAATTAATTACAGTGCACCATCTTTATATAATTAAAACATATTTGATAGAATCACCTAGTTCATCAACTGAATCATTGAAATCAGCGATCGCTTAAATAAATCAAATTAATCACAGTTTCATGACATGCATCAATTGAAACCATTAGTTGGATGTAAATAAGATGTTTTCCATTTCTTTGAGGGTGGAGATGCAGAAAGATCAATGTCCACCACGAGACACCGACACCTCACCTTAACCTCTGCTCATCCAAGAAATTCATCATTTATTTGTTGCGTTTGTTATATTTTCATGAGCGAACAGCAAAGCAATGTTTATGGCCAGGCCTGGCTTTCATTACGTGTCTTCAATCTTACTTCTTCTAATCTCCCATCTTCACATCACTTTAGCAGTGATAGAAGAAGTATAAATGTAGAAGAAGTATAAATGTGGAAGAAGAATAGCACTTACAGCAATACAAACAATAACTGTAAGAGGCTTTTGATTAGTTCAATTACTCATCACAAATGTGTTTATTCTAAGACAGGATGCAGTAGCTTTTTTATCCCTGAAGAATCAGTGTAGTGGGGCTATTTATTGGCTTGTTCTCGCCCTCTGTTAAGCTATCTCAGACCTGATTAATAGAGTGCCACTGGAATGGAACAAGTGGAGTGCAGCCAGGTGAATAATAATGTCTCAGACTGTGTTGATTTACTTGCCTTGCCTTACTGTTTTAATGGAGAAAACAGGAAATGGAAAAAGAATATCTTCAGCATGGTGTTGTTGTTGTCAGATAAAGGTATATTCGGCTCTTGCAAGCTAAGTTTAACCTAATACACGTTTTCTTTTCCAAATTCACCAAATATTTCCTTGCATTTCGCATTTACCGTTCTCTGCGCATGCTGAAAAAAAAGAATACTTCACTTCTACACAGACCTGTCTCCGTAAATAGGAAGACAAACAAAGTGGTGAACACCGCTCACATCAACAAAGCCGCTTTGCTTCACAATGCTGCGGAGGGATATTGTTTTGATTTGAGCTTGAAGTTAGCAAGTGTTCTGGAGAATGACTGACCCTGCATTTTATGTCTCTTGTCATTGCAGAATTGGGCTGGGATGCGATGTCCATACAAGCTTCTACGTATGATCCTAGCACTTGTCTGCAGTAAGTATTCCAACATCTCTTGGTGATTAAAGGTGCAGTCAGTGATTGTAAGCTAATGCGCCTACACGTCATATTTAGCGAAATATCTACTCACGATCGACTAGCTGTCCGTTCTGTGTGCGATGGAAAAAATAAAAAGGATCATGTGCTTGTATAGTGCTGCCCTGGCTCTGTAAAAAAATCACAGTGGTGCAGACTGCACCACTTAACACTATTCCAGCCTTTGCAACGTGTGTCTGATTTGGGGAACATAATTTCTTAGGGAGAACCCATATGGTGTTGAAGGGAGAAGTGTTTTGTTTTGATGACGTTCAAATATCAACAATCGTTTTGTAGCATCAGCCAATTATGAATCTTAATTATAAATCTGTTGTACTAAATCCACCTTACTGAATGCATACTTGAGGCATTTGATAGGTGTACAGCCTTATTATTGTCATTACATATAATACATGCCCACAACATGTCTATCCCACATGCATAAATACTTTGCATGTGCAAAAGAGGACATATTTTACAATGTACACCAATAAACATATTTTTCCTCACCTTGCACAGAAAACCCACTAGCATTGATAAATAAGGTAGATAGCCCACTTCAGATGTTATGTACTGCACCTAAAAATGTGCGTAGTGTTGCAATGAAAGTTCCCAATATTCAAAGCATGTTTAAATCAAGAAAGGCAAATTAGACTTTAATGGAGTTTGTGGTGGTGTGGGCGTGTTGTAGCACTGTTTCTGAGAGGGGATGCGTTCCACGGGACTCCCAGGGTTGGGAGCAGGTGTGAGCGATTTGTACTAATCACCTGTTTCGCTATTTAAGCAGATAGAGCAGATAGCTTACTCCACAGAGACGCAACATGGAACATGGAGGAAGAAGGCTTTATGCTGGAGCCTTCTGGCAACTAAACTCCACTGACTGTATGCCTGTGAAAGTGTGGATATGTTGGTCAGACACACTCTGCCGAATCCCAAAATCAAAGTGATTGTGTGTGTGTGTCTATAGCTCAGTCGGTGCTAGGTTGTTTAATTCTGTTCTATAAATAGCACAACATGCCCTGAGCAGCCTACAGTCATCAGTTTGATTATTCACTAAATGCATAAATAAAATATTTGTATACAAAAAGCAGGGAAAGATTATTCATATCTGCAAGCCTTCAGCAGCTGCTGAAATGCCTGTTTGCATTTTGTGCTGACTCATTTCCCACAGTGAGCCATATGCTACGTGCTATAAGCAGTCGCTAGTGAGTGATTGAGCTCACCCTCTCTCAACAAACGTGCCGTTATTAATAACGAGGATGCTGTCGTCAATATGGTACTGAGCACGTGTAATATCAGCGTACCTAGCTGCAACCTTACTAATTTGTCATTTCTCAGCACCGCTGGAAGTGTTTGCCGAACATGGCGCTTTTTCATTTTTAGTTGCTTGCTTGATGGCACTTGTAGCAAAAGGATATGAGTCATCTGCATATCCTTATTATCTACGCGGTGCCCCATACACCAGCACTTTCATTACTGAGCAGTATGTTCTCTCCATCTGGCCTGTGTCACACTTCCCTGTACTGAAAGTTCAACCAGCAGCCTGGGGAGACTAATCTGCTAAATACAATTATCCTCTGACCCAAGATGTGTATTAAGGCTATCACATGCTAAACCAACAGTGTTTCAGCTGTTTTTAAGACTTCTACGTATTCCATGCTTTGCCTTGGAAGTCATTTGTTAACACAGCTATATAGTAATAACATTTCATTGTAACTTCCCTAGGAATGTTTGGGGGCATTGTATGACGATTGTATGATTGTTGTATGACGTTATGCATGATTTAAAGTCAACTAAACCGTAGCCTTGACTGGTAAAACAGTGTAAACCCAACACTAATCCTTTCTAGTTTTATCCTTTGCCTGTTATTCCTTCCTGTGTTAACGCCACTGCAGCTTTTATA
Organism: Typhlichthys subterraneus; assembly: GCA_027564835.1. Classification (NCBI taxonomy): domain Eukaryota; kingdom Metazoa; phylum Chordata; class Actinopteri; order Percopsiformes; family Amblyopsidae; genus Typhlichthys; species Typhlichthys subterraneus. Next base: position 39,435 of record JAODUH010041454.1, on the reverse strand, counting down.
TCACTGACTTACAACATGGCACTATAATAATGCCAGGTATGCTATTTTGCTGCTATTACAACTGTTATAACACATAACATTTTGGTGTTAAGGACCTGGAATGCTTTGTGGTCAGAAGAAGACTTTAAACGTGCTGTATATTATGATATTTTAAACATTAATATAGCAGTAAACTATTTTATTTATAATTGTAAATTCATCAGCATTTATCACGACTAACTATGGACATATTTAGTAGAGTAATTAATTGTATCCTGTGCAGAGAATTACATTTGGTCTGCGATGCTAGTGCTATAGTAGACATCTAGTGAGAGAAACTTGTATAGAACCACTTCCAAATTGTTAATTAAAAAGGGGATGGGATTTCGCTGTCTGAATAAAAGCATGTGTAGCACACACGTGTACATATATATATACACACACATATATACTATATATGTGTGTGTATATATATATATGTGTGTGTATATATGTATGTATGTATATGTGTATGTATGTGTGTGTATATATATATATATGTATATGTGTGTGTGTATATATATACATATATACTGTACATACAACACTACAAAAAATCAAAATCCTACCAAGTATATTTGTCTAATGTCTAGTAAAAATATCTAACTACACTTAACATAAGACACAATTACCTAATAAGAGTTCATCTATCCAGATATCCCTTTTTTCAAGAAATCTTACAAGCAAATTTTCACTTGTTCCATTGGCAGATTTATTTACTTAATATTAGCAAATATAACCTTGTATTCATAACTTTTTAACTTATTTTTGAAGAGCCATTTTTTGCAGTGATATGAAAAACAAGTAAGAGATTGCTGCCGCAATTTCTCTCTGGTTTTACTTTTTGTACGTTTATAATTTTTATGAAATATATGTATTTTTACATTTATATTTAAAGAACTTTTTTACATTTACAGTATATGTACATAATATAATATTTCTTCATTAATGAATAAACATACTGTATAGTGACAGGAAGGCGTTTGTTCCCGTTGTTCCCAGTGAGTTCGGAGGTGGGTCGCGCGGTGTGGCTCCGCTTCTCCCCACCCCTGCCCTCGTCGGGGCCGCAGCCCAGCTTCATGGCGCACCTGTCGGGCGCGGTGGTGGGCATCAGCATGGGCCTGCTGATCCTGCGGAGCTACGAGGAGAGTCTGCAGAAGCAGTGCTCCTGGTGGGTGATCGTCTTCTCCTTCATCACCTTCCTCCTCTTCGCCATCTTCTGGAACATCTTTGCGTACGAGCTGCTCGGCGTGCAGATCCCGCCCCCTCCCTGATGAAGCCCCTCCTCCTCCTCCTCCCCCATGTGCCCGCCAATCTATTAGCCCAACTGTCAACTTTCACCGGCTTCAACGCTAGTTATTTTTCCAGTTTATATTTCCTTCTCTCTTATTCCAACCCCAGTTTATTCCAATATCAGCCAACTAAAAAGCTTTTTTATTTCTTTTACAGATACTTTGCAAATCAAAGAATTTACATCTCTTTTATGAAAGAGCGTTCACAGAAGGATTAGCAACTAGCTCTCTAACCTTTCAGAGAGCATTTATCCCATCACTTATTTTTTAGGTGGTTTGAAACCCTCAAAGATGTGTCTTCATTGTCAAGCACATCTTTGTATAGCTTTGTCAACTGAACAGACCCGTCAGCGGATGCGCAGTTCGTAAAACGCAATTCATAATGTGCCAAAAATGGGTGGGTGTTATGCAAATTGACCATCTTAGGCATGCACTTGATTCGTGAAAATGCAAGCCAGGACTCAATAGTATGTGAAATTAAATATAATTGTAGAAATCCGGAATTGCTGGAAATATTGTTGTGGGATTAAAAACCAGTAGCATGCTAGTCTACATAGAGCAAGACCGAAGGCCTGTTTTGAGTGCAAAATATTGTGGCTTCTCATTATTTTGGCCTGTGTTATCTACTTGCAAAGACTTACGGTTATGAACTTCGCTTATCTGGGGAGAAAATATTATTTACTTCATGGGGTCTTTAAAAGTAAACAGGCACCAGGTTTAAGTCACCCTATAGTGACTTTAAACTTACACTGTGGATACCAATAGTCATTAGACAATGATGCATATAAATGATGTGGCTGTGTACTGTAACAGGACAGACTTTTAAAAAAACAAATCTACACAGAGTCCAAGTCGGATGTTACTTCAGAGCTTAACTATAATATGTTAATAGCTAAAGCATAGTGTAAAATATCTCAAGCTTGGCAGTTGTTTGTTTTTTTTACTGCGCCAAGAACACACATTTGCAGAGGTATCTTCTGAATGGTAGACAACCACTGCCTGGTTTATATGGTGACTGTGAAAAACCTAACACACACTTAACAGTGTACACACACACACACAAACACACACACGCACACACTCAGACTACACGCACATGCTGGCCTCTGCCTGTTCCAGCAAAAACTGAACTGGAGAGGGCACATATGACCTCTGACCTTTGTGTCCCAGAGTGCATTGGGGGTCTTTCTGTCAGGCCTTGTATTGTACCTCACTCTCTCATTCTTAGGGACTGTATACTTTTGTAAAGGAATGTACCCATAAAAAAAAACACAACAGTGTATTGACATTCTCTCATGTTTCTTTTGATAGTAGATGTGTATATTGTATGTTCATAATTAAGAGTATATTTATTTGTATGTTTTCCTTGGATGGGGGGGTAGAAGACATTTTTCAAATTGTGCAAGCCCAATGCTCTGCTGGTTGTTTTTAAACTCGTACATCTTATTGTCCAGCTGTGATCTTGTGAAAACCACCATGTGAGGTCAATCCCCCCCCTCAGGCTCTTTGCACACCAATGACTCACGTTAGTTTGAATTTATTAGAGTGCAGTGCTTTACTTAATAAGCCATAGAAGAACCAATTTACAGAGGGTGAAGTAACGGTGTGAGTTTGGTGGAACTCCCAATATGTACAGCCGCTCAAGGTAGCTACAGTATTTGTTTAGCGTGCTGTAAGCCAAAGGATGATGGTAAAACACTCAGTGTTGTGAATGTTCAACAGATGACATGAAATGGAATAAGCCAAACCTGCTACACAGGCATGTTCCTGTGAGTCTTAAGATATTGAATATTTCCATGTAGCAATGCAGATGTATTTACACTCACGTGTAAGATCCACACTCGTCTCACGTGTAAGAACCACACTCACATGTGTAAGAACCACACTCACATGTGTAAGGACCACATTCAGCAGCTCAATATTCCATTTGCTTTATCCTCAGATTTCCCCTGTACTGAATCAGAAGCACTCACACCTCTTCCATGGTTGTAAAGAAATAATATTGATGTAAACAATATACTGTATATGAAAAAAACATATAGCAACCATAAAAACAAACATCGTTGGGGGAATAGGAAGAATGCACAAGATTATTTCCAAATCTTTATATCATTAGGCGGTCCTTGCTACGTACGGCATATACAATATAGGCATTTATGAATAATTCATACATACCCTAGTACAGTAGCCTTTAATAATGAAGCTAAAATGGACGCATAAGAGGAGGTTAATGTTCCTCTTTAACGTGGGATTAATACCAACCTGTGGTGTTGTAAAAGGGCTGGGGGGGGGCTTCATATAAAAGCTGTGACCATCGCCACCCCTGGATGTTTCACAGGGAGACTGACAGGAGAAATACTCCTGATGGATGAATTCTCATTGTAGGTTTAACGGTACAGTCAGCTATTGCAAGCTAAATGTAAGCTTAATACACTTTTTGTCAAATTCAACAAATATCTCCTCGCAGTTCGCTATCTTACTGTTCTCTGTGTGTGTGTGTTGAAAAAAGAACCCGATACTTCTGCACAGCCCTGGCTCCGTACATTGTAACATTGAGCGATATTGTTTTGATTTGAGCTTGAAGATTGCAAGAATGACTGACGCTGCGTAATATAACAAACAGGACACGTCAAACTTCTCATGTCATAAAGGTGAAATGCCCACATCTGAATTTACCCAGACAACTCAAGACCTCTTCCTCTGCTAGCCTGGTGTGTGACAGGGAATGGCGCGTTCGTGTGTCTTAATTAACTGCTTATGGGGGATTCTGGGTAGTATTTTTTTGTTCTTCTCTGCAGGCCAAATTAGCCGGGTCCTGCATCTACCACAGTACCAGTCTTCTAAAAAGAAAAAAAGACCTCACACAGTCCCAGACTATAGCTTACCTTAATGTGAAGGTACACTCTTCGAAATGTGTCCAGAATTGCCTTTGCGATTAGTTGAAGCCAGCACGACAAACATTGTTTGCAACCCCAGACGACCCTCAACAAAGCGCTGTGTTACATCCTCTCCTCTCTACACCTCTCTCTCTGGGTTGCCCCCTTCTCTACCCCTCCCCCACACACCAATGTGACCTGGGTCAGACATAAATGTGCTGTTCAGGCCGTGAAAACGGCCTGAACAGCACGTGAAAACGGGGTAGCGCACGACAGAGGCCCCCCTTGTGCTCCTGTCAGGTGGAGTACGCGCCTCGCAAAGCCGCACTGCAGAAAGAGACGGGGCGATGAGGATGCGCTCTCCATAAAACACCAGCAGGGGGGGGGGGGGGGGTGCTACGTAACGGTACGCCTTGATGTCTGGCGCTGTGCACATGACAAGCATGACAGCACCCCTGGTGTCTGGAGGATGCATGGCTGTGTTTCGAGGGCCATGTCAGGACTCAAAGCTACATGCCCGTAAACATTCCTTTTTTTCCTTTTAACACGCAGATCTGACTGCACGATGCAGATTTAATGTCCATCTTCGAGTGACACGTGTATTTTTAACAACGCAGGGAGGGGGGGGGAAATGCAAAAGGGACAGCTTTCCATGACATGCAATCCATCATTTGTGTGTCCACGCGTGTCCTAGGCACTAGCATGTGTATATTCTCGAGTCAATAACACTGGGAACGTGTAGTAGCCTAATTACCGCAGTGCAGATGAAAAGAGGAAATATAAGTACCAATGTGGAGTGGGCAATGGACCCTATATCTGCGTACTGTTTTCTAGACATGAACATAAACCCTGTCTGTGAACTATTTTCTGTGCTCGCCCCGAAATAAACACAAAAAACAAAACAGCATTACATTTTGTAGCAACATACTGGACTTGATTACTGTTCTGTATTCCCGGTTCCTGTACTTTGTCATTGGTGGGCTTGTAGGCACTTGTGATGTAGTTTTACTGACATTGTTGTGCCATACTGTTTTAGTGCCATACTCATTCCTTAAAGGACACTCCTCGATTTGTATTCTGGAATTACCCTTTTAGTTGAAACCAGCATTACAAAAATACTATTTAGATTTTGAAATTCCCCGCCTACATTTTGACAGATAGCCAGCCCTCTCTACCCCTCACCCTAAATCCACTGACAGTTTTGTTGACAGTTTGTAAACATAAACGATGAGCTGGGACTGGTAACACAATCGAGTAGTGTACCTTTAAGTTTTTTTTTTTTTTGTTTGTTTCTTTTGGGATTACCTCCTTTTCCAAATCCATCCTGCTGTTTCTCCCAATGCCTTGTTCTATAAATCCAAATATAAGTGCTGAGGGCTGCTTTGCTGTTTACTGTACAGTCATCACCATGCTAAGAATCTGTACTGTAATTCCATTTGTAGGCTAATTAATCCTTACAGCCCAGGCTATCTCTGAGCCGACACTAGCCATCAAACAGGGCATGTGGTCCACTTGGTGTATTATTACTCAAACTTATACTCAATGGCCTCCTCTCACCACAGTACTGTACAGGTATTAAGCAGGATAATGTAGCGCTAATGATAGACAACCAACTGTATTTACAGAAAGAGTCATTATAGTCACACCATCAACTTTTGTTTACCAAGAGGTTTCACAATGTTCTATGCTCCCGTCGAACAAAATACATTTCCTAGCCATTTTGAAATGACCCTCAAATTAAATTTAGAAAATGAACCATAATGTGTTATTAGAGGTATGATTGAATTAAGATGAATAGCCTGTGTAATTATTATGAAATTAATCTTCTGGGAGACCTTGAATGGGCTTTATTTTAAAAACACTAACTGAACAGTTATACACGACAGTGCTTTCCTAATTTTACACTCCAACCTGTTCACGATATTATAATTGTAGACTATACCTGAATTTGGGCTCTGACATGGATTATTGCGGTTTGGCCTTTGTGTGTACAACTTGTCTAACTATAACACGAGCATGCCTGCTTTTTATGATATTGGACAGGAGACAATGGTTCTGGTCGAGCTAAACCAGTGTCCTTCTGGTTTGTACCTCTTATTCAGTTTCTCGATTGGGCATTTAAGGACATAGACTGAGCCCGTAAAAGCTGTCTCATTGTGGTTGGGTTTAGTAAAGACATATCTGTGCTGCTGTGGTAGTTTTCATGAGCTGCTTTATTGCATTGACAACATGGTGCCAAGCTTAGGAGGTCCAACCTCTAAACCACTCTGGAGGTTGCACCAATACTGCGTTTACAAAAGAAAAAAGCTATTTTTCTCTGGGTCATGAAAAAAAAAAACTACATTTACATAAATATGGATAATTTATATCAAGGTCCACATTAATTATATCATGATCTATTGTACTTTTTAAATGTTCTGGACGGAACCATTTTATATTGTATATATATATTTTTGTTTTATTTTGTACTGTTCATTGTACTTGCTTTAATTTAGAAACAATATAAATAAACAACAATACTGTGGCAACAAATGTCCCATTGAACCTCTGTTTATTTGTTCAGCATTATCATACTATGTATTAATAATAAGAGGCAACAAATATGGATTAATGTGGCATGCAAATTATGCTTGCATTAGAATATTGAGATTTACACAAGTAGTAATTAATGCACGAGCATAAGACATGTTTAATATCAAACATTTACTAAATATAAACAAATTAAGACATGACACTATTTTTGCTAGTCATTGTATTTGGTCCTTTTCTTCGCTGGACTCTGGTCCACGTCAATCTCTTTCAGGAACGGCAGCTGTAGCTGATCAGCGATGGACCACGCCCACAAACACATCTCCACTTTACAGGGCGTCCAATCCTGTTGAGTGTCCGCTAACGACCAGGGAAAATCAACAAACAGTATCAGGACTCTAGTATGCCGCCCCCCAGCCACAAACGCACCATCTTTCCCATTTTGCCCCACATAATCCGAACACAAACATCATCCAGACTAATTTTCCCTTACTTAGAGCATGCAGCGCTAATGTTTCAATAACCGCCTCACCTTCACAAAGCTTTCCGGCGCGTGCTACCATTTTGTCCAGGTAGAGGGCGTAGTGCTTGGCTGTGTACTGAACGGGCCTGAGTCCGGGCACGCTCTCCGTGGCCTCATCAGACATAAACGGTGCCTGCTCCGGGGCTCCTGCTGCCAGCACAGCTGATAAGAAGAAAGGATAGTCAAGCGCAGGCCCCGAACCAACCTGTGGCCCTGTGGCCCTGTTCAGCACATAGCTAATGTCTCCTGAATATTAAACACACTTTTAAACAGATTGCAGGGTCCCCGCACCCACCCCGAGCCCAGCTTGAAAGCCCAGCCCAGCTCGAACGACCCGCTGACTGACCCACCCGAGGCTGTGGCGGGGCCGACGCCCTTCAGGGAAACGAGCTCCGTGATGGCGGCCCGCGTGTCGGGCAGCGCGCCGAAGGCCTTCCTGGAGCACGCCTCCACAATCTCCTCGCCGTTGGAGGCCACCAGCTGCTGCAGACGGGGCCGGAACTTGCCTCTCTGCCGGGATGGAAGTGACATCTTATGGTCAGGACTGGGGGGGGGGTCAGCATTTGAGCATATTGAATGTTGATCTAGAATATATTTGGTTGTTGTGTTTCCAAGTGTGTGGAGAGGTGTGGGGCCGAACTTCTGAGGGAGCACCCAATAGCATTGAAGGGAGAGATGTCTTTGTTTTGACTGAGTTCAGACATCAACAATACATTTCCCCAGAGTGACTGACTAGACCTTTAACCTGATATAGTTTAATGCTATAGTTGAAATTATAGCATTTAAAAATCAAATAAAATTTTTTATTGCGAAACAAAGAGTGCTGAGAAGGTGGTACGTCTCACTCCCCCAGCCCCCTGTACACCCTTCACCACACTGTGTCATGAGATGAGGAATCAGTCTGGAGATCTTCAAATCCTTGCGACTGAGGCCGAGTAACAATCGAATACGTACCAGCGACGCACCGATAGGACGTGATGTAGGTGTGATGACAGCGGAAGCACTGTTACAACTTTAACAACAATTACAGACAGATGATTCGTCCAATCAACGTTCACATTTTGTTCCCCTCCAAAGTGAGTCAGGTCAGATATTTGGGCTTCTGGTGGCTCTAACAACACATAGAGATGTGTACCTTTGTTCATTCAGCATGCTTCCTGTCTGCAGGCTAACACTTACTGTCAACTTCCACTCCATCAGTTTCACCAACTCTGAAAGGGTGATGTATTTGACAGAGCGGCCGCAAATGTCTGCAGGTAGCTCTTCTTGATACCTGGTCACAGATACAGATTAATTTTATTGTCTTGTAATCCGACACGGTAAAGTGTGATGGGGCCCATTTATAATTATGGTAAATAACAATACAACATGATTCTTTAGGCCTATTTGCAGTGACACAATCGTTGCTGTGATTACCATTTCTCAAGTGCCAACAGTTTTCCAGAATTCTTGCCTTTTAAATTGGATTTAGCCTCCACCACCTCCCAATATTTCTCATGCACTCTTCTCCATGTAGCTGGATGCTCACAGGCAAACAGAGTGCTCATCTTGACATGAAAAGGGTTAACTATTTCGAAAAGGTACCTGCAGGGAAAAAAGAAAAAGGATAAATGCTTTCAAAATCTATTAGAGCATTTGAGTGCACTTCCTTACAATGTTAGTTTACATACTAACCCTAGGAAAGAACCACGGTGGTGGTGGTTAAAACGCCACTCAAGTCTGATGTGAAAAAGATTAATACATGTTAATAAAACCGGCTTTCAGTGTACTTTCAGCAAACACCCCGAATAAACGTTTAGCTTGTTTTGAAAGGTCTTCCAAATTGTGAATGAATAACGCGTCTTGTTTCGTCACGTGTGGTGTGCTGACTTCTCGCGAGAAGTTGCGCCGAAATACTATTTCCGGTTATCTCGGGAGCGAGCGAGTGGTATTCAGGAGGTTAGTGCACAAAATACATGGTAATTTACTTTATATTTAAAATATTACCTACTATATATTATTATCTGCATAACGTTTATGCCGACAGCGAATGCATTTTATCGTGCAACAGTGCTAGTGATGCAGTTCAGCTTGCTAATATTATCTGAACTCATACCCTGTCGCAAGGAGTTCATCTAGTTTAGTACTTTGCAACAGTGGCCAGAAACACTCGAAATACGAAACACTCTTTTTGTTTAACCAATAAACATACTATCTATCTGAACTCCTTGTCAGGGTTTGTCGACTGTGCTATACTGTACCAGTTCAACCTCCAACCCCAAGCCATGTTTTGGTAACATTTTAGATCAAAAATGCATTTTAACATGTATGTTTACGTATTCCTACGCACATGCGATGACGAGGGGGATTACAATACCCAAATAATTCTGTAAACAGGACATGACATATGCTACTGTTGATCTCTCTTTGCACGCTGGTGCAGCATTCTCTAGACGTGGTTCATCCTGTCCTGTCCTGTCCAGGGGCCTCTTCATACAGTAGTACACTCAACTTTGCACCAGCTTGGATAAGATAACATCCAACAGTCATGTGCCTCCAAACGACGGAGGTGATATTGTTAATACAAGCAGCAGAGGATCATTTATCTGCAGGTAAGGGTGTCTTCTGGTATTGGTCAGACATTATTAGCTACAGTACTTACATATATTGAAAGTAGGATTTTGCCTGGTTTATTATTGAACTGACTGAAATGTGAGTGAATTATTGTCATGTTGTGTTGGTTACACTTCAGTCTGCAAGCAAGTAAACTGTGAGAGACCTACCTGAACAGACCCTTGTGTTGCTGGGCCCGTAGAGAGAAGAGGCCTTATTATTCTAAGTAAGTACATCTTTTAAGTATGTTGAATACATTGTTGGCTTTAGTGGAATAATGAAGCATACATTACTACACCAAAAAATGAGAGCAAAGCGCAATTGTTAATAGAATTCTGTTCTATGCCCTAGCCATTTTGTGACAGAATTCCCCACAGTAGTCTCGCAGAGCCAGCCTTTACTTAAGTAAAGTCTGTGAGACAGTGCTGGGTAACTGCGCCTAGATCAGCCAACTTGTCAGGAGAGGTATTTTGATTGACATGCACAACAACCAACTACGTAACTTATTGACAGTCGGACGTTAAACTTATACAGAGGAATTTGTTGAGAAACTTACTGACAACTCTGGCTGTTTTCAGGTATTATTCTGGTAGATAAGTAGGCTACTGTTAGTGCTTAAAATAAATGTAACAACTGAAATAAGTAAATTAAGCAGGCTACTGCACTACCACGTCGCACCGGAATTAGGGCTGGGAAATAGGGACCAAAAATCATATCCCGATTTATTTAAGTTGAATACCGATACACAATATATATTGGTATTTTCTATAAAATGTGTTAAATGTTCAGCAGGAGAAAAAAAAACAAGAAACCGACAGAAATGTGAAAAAGGAGTGAATATAACTATATCGATATAAACAATATTGTCTAGTTTTATATCTCTTATATAATATCTCTAATATACCGGTGTAAATTTAATATCGATGTATCGCCCAGCCCTAACCGTAATTACGCATACAGATTTTGTGAGTGACAATGCTAACAGCCAATGCAAATCTACTTATCAATTTCGGAAAGTGCTGTCGAGCTTACAGGGGTCTATTATGCATCAGACGTTCAGCACAGAGTTGCTTATGTGTAGTAGTGAGACCATCTCATCCACAGTAACTTACCATGCTGTGGGCATGCTTGACCTGTGGCTCTTTGGTGTCCTCAAGTGGTACACTTTGGGATGACACCAAAAATGGACAAACTGTGATGTCTCGTCACCCATAGGTTTTCTGAAGAACAGGTTTCTGGCCGTCACCATTAATGCAGTACCTAACTCTGCCTGTAACTCCCCCGCTATTCATAATAATGTTGCAGAGTTTTGGCACAGATTTATGTTTCACCAGCGCTTGTTTTTCACACCAAAGGGGCACCAAGTGTACATTCACTCACACCCCCTAAACCCCCTAAGTTCCTAGCTTGACATGCCAGATGGATTATTAGACACAAGTCCATCTGGGGATCTGTTCGTCAAAATCGTTTGAAAACGGGCGGGCACTTTAAAAAAAATACTCGGCAGTTGATTGGCTGTGTCTGTCACAGTTGTTTTCAAGCCACCTTCGTCGTCGGCACACCGAAGCCCCGCCCCTAGCTTTCAGTTCGATGCTGGTTGGTTAGATCAATTGCTAGTCGGGATTCAGTCGCAAGGATTTCTTGGCTGTACAGACAGATTCTCGCGTCCCGCTAGTCTTTCACACATTATGCCAGGGGCACCAGATGTACGTCCACCCCACAAGCCTCCCTCCCTTTCCTCTTCTCCCCAGGGCCATGGAGAAGATGGCCAGGGTCACCACGGCCCTGGGTGGAGGCGGGGGCGGAGGTGGGGGTGGCGGCGGAGCCCCCGTCAGCGGGCGCACCATGTTCTGCCACCTGGACGCGCCGGCCAACGCCATCAGCGTGTGCCGCGACGCAACGCAGGTGGTGGTGGCGGGCCGCAACATCTTCAAGATCTATGCGCTGGAGGAGGAGCGCTTCACCGAGAAGCTGAACCTGCGCGTGGGCCGCAAGCCGTCGCTCAACTTCAGCTGCGCCGACGTCATGTGGCACCAGGTGGAGGAGAGCCTGCTGGCCACGGCCGCCACCAACGGCGCCGTGGTGACGTGGAACCTGGGCAAGCCGTCGCGCAACAAGCAGGACCAGCTGTTCACCGAGCACAAGCGCACGGTCAACAAGGTGTGCTTCCACCCCACCGAGGTCTACATGCTGCTCAGCGGCTCGCAGGACGGATACATGAAGTGCTTCGACCTGCGCAAGAAGGAATCGGTCAGCACCTTCTCAGGTAGGAGAATATACCAGAGGCAATATGGCCGCTCTTCTCAGGTAGGAGAATATACCAGAGACAATATGGCGGTTCTTCTCAGGTAGGAGAATATACCAGAGACAATATGGCCGCTCTCAGGTAGGAGAATATACCAGAGACAATATGGCCGCTCTTCTCAGGTAGGAGAATATACCAGAGACAATATGGCCGCTCTCAGGTAGGAGAATATACCAGAGACAATATGGCCGCTCTTCTCAGGTAGGAGAATATACCAGAGAGAATATGGCCGCTCTCAGGTAGGAGCGTATGTGTCAACACCTGCTCTGGTAGGAGAAAGTAGTAGGAGGGCTGCTGCTGTTGTTTCTTCTTCAATTTGCACAGAACTTTTCTGTGCATTAGGGCCACCTTCTGAACAGGAGTATGAATCAGTCTCCTCTCTACTAAATAAATAAGAAGAAACTGACCAGATCAAAGGGCCAGCGGTCTTCCGTACCCAAAATTGATAACATTCTGTCTGGAGGGGTTTATTGGCATTCATAATTTCATGTTACGTTAGTTTCACATTCTGTCCGTGTGCCGCTTGAACATTGCATTATATGTATACAGAATGCAATGTTATCAAACGTGACCTTTTCAATAGCGCATTGCCTTATTGTTGTTTTATTACCCAACATGCATTGCGGCGGTGCCAACCCCCTCGTTGTTCCAGGCCAGTCCGAGAGCGTGCGGGACGTCCAGTTCAGCATGAAGGACTACTTCACGTTTGCCGCCTCCTTTGAGAATGGTAACGTGCAGCTGTGGGACATCCGGCGACCGGACCGCTACGAGCGGATGTTCACCGCCCACACCGGCCCGGTGTTCTGCTGTGACTGGCACCCAGACGACAGGTGGGTGGCCGGTCGCTCTCCAACTGTGGGTTTTATTCATGTGTTTATTTATACTCCTGATGGGAGTAGCCAGTAAGATACTCCTTTACCAGACTACAACTTTATTTTCAGTATTAATATAGGATTCATGTATTGAATGTTAATGTGGTTAACTTTAACATTCAGTAGATTTTTTACGCTTTTTTAAATTTAAAAGTAAGTAAGTAAGTAAGTTTAAGATCAGCAGAAAGCAGATCGGAAATTTTCTGACTTTGTCGAGCTAAATAGAAGTTGGAAATATGATCGGACGAATATAATTCAGAATTGTCACATATCCTCTGTAATCTCTAAGGTTACCATCATTTGTTAAAAATGGGAAATGGAGTGTAACATTTCATGGCTCATTTATGTCCCATAAAGTCAGTTAGTGATTTAAAAATAAAAAAAGAATTGTACTTTAAAAAAAAAAATTTGTGTGATTTTTACAATTTATATTTATTATAAAGTTTTGATTGGTGTTTATGAAAGTGTTTGTCATCAGTTGGCTCACGTCAGGTGAGCGCGCTCTTCTTCACGCGGCCTAACCCTTCACGCTCCTCCTCAGGGGATGGCTGGCGACGGGCGGCCGTGACAAGATGGTGAAGGTGTGGGACATGACCACCAACCGGGCCAAGGAGATCTACTGCGTGCAGACCATCGCCTCGGTGGCCCGCGTCAAGTGGCGTCCGGAGAGCAGGTGGCACCTGGCCACGTGCTCCATGATGGTGGACCACAACATCTACGTGTGGGACGTGCGGCGGCCCTTCATCCCCTTCGCCACCTTCGAGGAGCACAAGGACGTGACCACGGGCATCGTGTGGCGCCACCAGCACGACCCCAGCTTCCTGCTGTCGGGCAGCAAGGACAGCACGCTGTACCAGCACATGTTCAGGGACGCCAGCCGGCCCGTGGACAAGGCCAACCCCGAGGGACTCTGCTTCGGCCTGTTCGGGGACCTGGCCTTCGCCGCCAAGGAGAGCCTGATCGCCGGCGGCGGCGGGGGGGGTGGCGGGGACAGCGGCAGGAAGCCGTACCCCGGCGGCGACCGGCGCTACCCCATCTTCTTCCTGAAGAAGCCGGAGATGACGGAGCAGCTGGCCCACGTGTCCAGCGTGCTCAGCGTCTTCTCCACGGACCTGGAGACCAGCCGCATGGACTGGTTCGTCAAGACGGCGCGCCGCTACCTGCTCAGCGGGAAGCCCTTCGCCGAGCTGTGCGACCACAACGCCGCGGTGGCCAAGGAGCTTCAGAGACCTCAGGTAAGCCCGGTTGCCCACGCGGCAAGCTTCTGGTTGTCTGTATGTCAACGTCCTTTATATAAGAACGTTTGGCCATCGGCAGCTATCTTGGTAAGGTCAAATTCATTTTTCATAAGCAACTGGGCCACTTGGCAGCCATCTTGGCAAGGTCAGTCTTTTTTATAAAAACGTTTGGCCATGTGGCAGCCATCTTGGTAAGGTCAAATACATATTTTATAAGCAAGTCAGTTATTTCGGGCCCACTAAACCAATCTTAATGAATGGGGAGAGAGCCATAACTGCACTTTCAATTGTCACTGGGACATTAAAACTGCATGTATACAATCTCAGTCAAATCTGATATAGATATTTCCCCCCTATATTAAACATTGCATTACATTATATCATTTTTGTTGTATTACACATTATACAACTGTGCCCTTACAGTGCAGCCACACGATTGGCTTAAGAGGTCAACCGGTCGGCTGTTATGAAGCATATCTTTTGGGGGGATGTGCGGAATATGCGCATCCAACTGCCATTTTTGGCGTTAAGGATTTCTCCCAGAGTTCTGTTTGGAAATGTTTCATGTGATCCGTCCCCTCTGTAATGTCTCTGACTGTGTTGTTTACTATGACAAGCTGTCATGTGACACGGCAACGCATCCCTATCATGTGTTAAGGTGTCCACCACATGGACCATGCTGAGGATCATGTTCTCAGACCCGTCGCACCTCTCCACCTCCACCCCCAACATCAGCAAGCTGGGCACGCTGCCTCTGATGAACAGGTATGACACACGCTCGCGAGAGGTTTGAGGAGGCAGTTCCCTGCGAACACACATGAACGCTGGACTAAACTAACAGCTTGAACGTTCACTGAAAACACTGGAATCTTTAAGTTTACTGAAAATTTGTGTGTGTGTGTGCGCGCGTGCCAGTTTTAGCATGAAGGACATGGGCACCGACAGCAGACTGGACCGCAGTAAGGGAGAGGGCAGGCAAGACAACCTCCATCTGGAGCCTGGAAGTGCCCACATGAGCAACAACGACGGTGAGGCCCGTCAGAACACAACACAAACCCTTTTTTATCTCGAACACACTTTGTTTTACCATGTCATTCATTGTTATGGAACAATGGACCCAGAAGTGTGTAGAAGTACCAGATTATGTTTTCAGAACATGCAGAAAACAGTAAGCTAGCAGAATGCGAGGATATATTTGGTGAATTTTACAAAAAAAGTGTATTACGTTCCAGTTATGTTCCAATCGCTGACTACACCTTTAACTATTTTTGTTCCTGCAGACAATGAGGAGACGGAGGGCAGCGAGGGTCAGGCGGAGTACATGTTTGGCGACGCCGAGCTGGATGACGATGACCTCTACTCTGTGGAGCACGAGAACCAGACAGGTTTGGGCCACGTCGCCCCCCGTGGGCCGAACGACCTCTCGCACGCGTTTTGTCATTCTAGAAGCGCTTACCTCAGCACCCGCCTATAATTGACAGATCCCAAGCCCCGCCCCTTTTCGCCCTGTCCTCCAATAAAAGTTAGGCAAGTCTGGAACCTGTTATAGCTGTGCTATGTTTTGTCCAACCTAGTTACAGTAACTAAGGGGGGCTTGAGATCGGCCAATTGTCCTCTCCAAGCAGAGCTGTGCCTCCTATATCATTGACGTCAAAGTGCTTCCGTCCGAACCACTGTGGTCATGACCAATCAGCATCTTTCTGGCAGCTGTTTAGTTTAGCTGTGATGTTAACTGACAGTGATAGACAATCGCTGTCAGTTTGTCCAATCACATGCCAAGTCATTTTAAAGTGCCTGTCCTGTTACATAAAACCATATCATTACTTTATGATAGTGAAAGCTCTCTCACAGTGGACTATGTGCGATTAGACTTTGTTCCGATAAAGGACCTATGTATCGAATTTCAGAACGGCACATCTAAATTGGACTATATAATAATATTTGAATTATTTCATCCTTTAACATGGTTCCCACTTTAAGTCAAATGTCAAATTCCATGACTTCCAGTTTAAACATCTGAATGTCCATGACCTAGCCTATGATGAACAGAATAACAAAGTAAAATGGACAGCTGTCAGGTAAACATTTAGACCATCAGTTTCAAGATTTGTTGAGACATCAAAAATGTATTACAAGATCCAGTATTTTGATAATCAAGTTTTAAACATGCTGCAAACAAATTTCAAATATTAACAACATCTGCTCGGCCAATCACATGCCTGAATATTAACAACATCCGCTCGGCCAATCACCTTTCAGCGGAGGAGCAGGAGTACCTGCTGCCCCAGGAGGCATTCCCGCTCCGCCACGAGATCCTGGACCACCCCTCGGCCCCCGAGCACCTGCAGCAGCAGCAGCAGGACCGGGCCGACTCGCCTCACGCCAGCGGCAGCGAGGCGGAGGCGGCGTCCGTCACCACGGTGGCGGCGACGGCGGCGTGCCTGACGCCCGGGGAGACCTTCTCCCTCATGTCCATCTCCCAGCCGCTGTTCAGCCCCCGGCTGCCCGCCGGCTTCTTCTGTCCCGCCGTGCGCCAGATGCTGGGCTACTACGCCGAGCAGGGCGACGTGCAGATGGCTGTGTCCGTGCTGGTCGTCCTGGGCGACCGCATCCGCCGCGAGATCGATGACCTCACGCAGGTCAGTGGCTCTCGGGAGCGGGGGCAGGAGATAGATGGATAGATACACACACACACAAACTGGGTACGAGGTGATTTGTGGTTTTGTTTTCAAAAGTTTAAACATTTACATTTTTATTAAAGATTGTTTTTTGCACAGACATTTCCAACATTCCCATTTTCTTTGTAAAAGTAATTGTTCCAGAATGTACTGAAAAGCTTGTGTGTGCCACATGATCGAGCACCACTAGTCCATTCTTTGGTTATTTTAAACGTCAACGTACATTCATTACATTTACTAGACGTATCAACTACATTTGTAATAAAAAGGCATACGGTAGGCCCACATGGGTCATGTCAGCGAAGTTGCGAGTAGACTATTAAATGTGGATATGGATGTTTGTAGATGTTGGAAAAAAAAATAACTGGGCAATAATCTTTACTAACACAGCATACCGCAAATGACAAAACTGAAAGTTTTTGACAACCTAGCGTGCCCAAAAGTGATTGTCCGATAAAAAGTGATCACCGCATTTATTATAATCTAGGGTACAGAGCAGGAAAAACCTTTGCTATTACCACTGACATAAAGGTAGGATAGTCATATGTGCACGTTTTGACTGTTTCAGCAAGATACAAGCAGTTGCAGATGCTGACGACAATCACTTTTTATTGGACAACCACTTTTGGGCACGACATCGGCTACTATCTATCTAACGCGTGATGCTCGCAGGGGCATGGATGGATGTGGATGGATGGATGATGTTGTTTTTGACTAAAGAAATGTTGAATTAACAATTGGGCTTTAATTAGTAATTAAACCATAATAGCCTACGTGTAACACAAAACCTTTTAGTAAGGCTGTAACAAAACATTAATTGTTTCAGCATTTGATTTCCCAGCTGCCTCTTTGGGTGACATAGGCACACCCATGGCTACGCCAGTGGTGTGTGTGTGTATACATATATATTTCTTCACACTTCTAACTGGTTGTCAATGATCCAGGAGCACTGGTACATGTCCTATATCGACCTGCTACAACGCTTCGAGCTGTGGAACGTGTCTAACGAGGTGATCAAGCTCAGCACCTGCAGTGCTATCACCTGTCTCAACCAGACCTCCACCACCCTCCACGTCAACTGCAGCAACTGCAAGCGGCCAATGAACAACAAGGGCTGGATATGTGACAGGTAAAGACATGCCTTTAAAAGGTATAGTTAGCGATTGCCAGCTAAGTTCCACTTGTCAATTTCGCCAAATACCTCCGCTAGGACTGGGCGATAAGGATCCAAAATCACATCCCGATATATTTAGGTTGAATCTCTCTCTCTCTCTCTCATTATTTTTTCTTCTATATAAAATGTTCAGAAGGAGAAAAAACAGAAATGTGAATTTATTTTATTTTTTAGCGACTTATTTGAAGTTGTACATTGTTAATTCATAGCAGAGAGCTTGTGAATATTGCAGCAATAATGACACATTTTTGATTACAGGGTACTTTGCAATACTATGTGGCTACCTATAACTATATCGATATAAATGATATTGTCTATTTTTCATTTTTATATCTCTTTTGAAAATAAACCAATATAAATTAAATATCTCACAGCCCTAATCTCCGGATTCTGCTATTTTACCGTTCTAAATACACAGCCAGAAATTGGAACATATCTTTAAAAATGAACCCCCGGTGACATCCCCCTTCCCCACCACCAGGTGTCACCAGTGTGCCAGTGTGTGTGCTGTCTGCCACCACGTGGTCAAAGGGCTGTTTGTGTGGTGCCAAGGATGCAGCCACGGTGGGCATCTGGAGCACATGATGAACTGGCTGAAGAGCAGCTCCCATTGTCCGGCGGGCTGCGGACACCAGTGTGAATATACTTGAACCCCCTTCCCCCACACGCACGCACGCACACACACACACTAACTTCCAGGACAGAACAGTTGGCAGCCTATCAGATCCATGATGGGACTACAAAATTATGTTTTTCATGACTCCTGCCTTCCCACAAAGCCCCTTTTCATTTAGATTAAAGTGCACATACTTGCCTTTAAGTTGCCTTTCTCTCAGGTGTGTCACGTAGGGACATTTGATACTCGAGTTTTACCCCCATTACTTGTGTTGTTTTTAAACATCAATACTGTTTGCTGATCCTAAAGGGATTGTTTTATGTATATAAATAATGCTAAGACATTTTTGGATGATGACCGTGTAGATAATGTAAAGTGTAGTTTATTTACAACCACTGAGATTTTCCTCTTATGGTCAGCACTTATGGAAAGCAATAAATAATAAGAAACATTTCAACATGTCTATCATGTCCTTCACTCGCACGCAAATGTTTGTGTAACAACACAGTGAGTTATTAACCTCGAGTTAATAGCCTACTCATTGTTGCTATTAACTCGAGGTTACACGCTTTTCACATGCTTTTCCTTATTTAAAACCAAAACTGCTAAATGTTTTAATCACGTTGGTTTGACTTATCAAAGCACACTGCAATCAAAGCTACATTAATTTCATATTAGAAGTAATTACCATAAATAACACTAAATTCTGCCTTTCATTCCAT